>JALBCR010000437.1:0-55216 GCA_030710515.1 Abscondita cerata | reverse complement strand
TCAGTGTGGCGTTCAGTTGTGTTGCTCTACCGTTTATATCCCGTCGCAGTATGCCATTAGCATTACTGACTTCATTTTTAACTTCCCACAAACGACTGAGCCTTAATGAGACCAAACGCACAACAGAATTTCATTCTTTACTCGAACAACATAATGGAAAACTTGCGAAATACATTCAGATCCACCTTTGTTAGTTATTGAATTCTTTTTGCACCGCAGTCCTTTTTCAGCTATGATTTATATTCTCACTAATGATTTCCTATTGTCTGCAGGTATCAACTGATATTAAAATTCCGACGAATTCAAATTCGGTAAAAATTTAGTCAGTGAACTCGAAAATAAAGAATAACGATTGTAATTTGCGTTTAAATACTCGTTTATAAAAGCTTATACGGCCTAGCATTACGGACACTCCGATTAATAATTTTTTATTCGAAACCTAATATTATAACGAGAGATCAATAAAAAGCCAATTAGGGTGACCTGTGAAAGCGAACTGGAACTTTAGCCACATCCACTGACAGACATTTCAGACGTGAAACTGTATTCTTTTGTCAATTTTTATATTCATATGATTATTAATTAATAATAGAGATGCTACTAGCTTTATTATTTTTTTTTGATTTATTGAAATGATTGAATGTTACTTCTTAGAACTTTAATACTGAAAACTCAATTCTCATGAAAACAAAACACTGACAACATTGATGAGAAGTTTAACACATTAAAATTTCTCAAATTTTTACTACAAAGATTAAAACGCGTTCGAATAAAATTAATCCTCACGTACACTTGAATGACGCTTTAGTTGAGATTACTGCCGCTTAAAAGTGTCGCGATTGTTTGAAGTGCGTGATCGTTTTTAATAAGTTCTAACAATTATCTTACAGCTAAACTACAACTACATAAACCAACCTTCGGTAATATGTAAATGATAATTATTCCTTAACGGAATCGTTTTTACTTCTTCGTAAATTTTAGGTTATCTGGAAGGTACCTGGTGATCTCCTTTGTGGATAGATAGTTGGTTAGAAAAAATTTCACCACT
The DNA here is from genome assembly GCA_030710515.1 of Abscondita cerata. Lineage (NCBI taxonomy): Eukaryota > Metazoa > Arthropoda > Insecta > Coleoptera > Lampyridae > Abscondita > Abscondita cerata. Next base: position 54,168 of record JALBCR010000437.1, on the reverse strand, counting down.
ATTAATGTTCGAGACAACACCTCAGGTAACACGCCCTTTAATTTTATTTTTGTCGCACTGCTTTTCTTTATTTATTTTAGATTTGATAACACAACAATTTTTCCATAATGAATTTCATTAGTACGAACTTTTAACATTTACTTTATTTGCAAAGCGACATGTTACGGTTTTATTTTACCAATATGGGACGTGTGCCGAAAGCAATATAAAACGCGTGTCGCGAGTAATATGTTACGACGAAAGTCGTATTTGGCGAGCATTTTGCTAATTTTCTATTGGTTGAAAATAAAATTCAAGTAAGACTCCCAGACGAACAGCGGACATTTTTCTTCTTCCGCACGGGTGGTTTAGCGTGCATCTTAAATTTGAAATTTACACAAATCATTTATGTGTGTTACAAGATTTCCAATAAAAATTATTGGTTAGCTTTAAATCCGGCTAAATTCACAGTGAGTACACATTGCTTTTCTTTTTTCTGTTTGTATTAATTTTAATTGGCACGTGAAATTCTTTTATCACGTTTCTTGACCTTATGATTTCACTGTGTATTATACCTGGATGCTGGAGTAACTGATTACGACCTTCCTTGTCAATTAAAGACCACACTAGGGTTTCGCATTAGATAAGCTGCAGGCAACCGGTGGATACCACGTCTAACAGGGGTTGGTTATGCTTTATAACTTCATCGAGGGAGCCTACCGCCTTCTGTTTCTCTTCGCACACCTCTCCTAAGAGGAATCCTGGTGTTACCTTACTTCCCGAACTGTCGATATTGTCGATAGCAGGAAATTATTACTCGGAACTGCATCTATCAGATTACAATTAAGTTTTATTATTTAAGTAACTTATTCGTTGTTAATGCGTATAAAGCTTATGTACATATGACATGAAACGGCTTGATCTTTAGTTCTTAAGTAAATCTTTATTCGGCGGTACTCTCCATAACCGAACGTTTTAACCAACCTAATACGGACTCGGGCGCTTCACTTAGAGCGGTTGACGCGAAAACAAAAGGCCTTTTGGGTTTGCGGGAGGTACTTACCCCTCTAATCTTAGTTTAAGTCAGTGTGGTTGCATGTTCGACCAGATAAATCGCCGTGTGCAAGTGATATGTGTACGCAGAGCCTTCTATTAGCCAATCCTTAATTGGAACGTTAACATTAATTTTGGTGTAACTAAAGCTTACCTGTGAATCCGGCACATTAATTGCGAACCTTACTGATTATTGAGCGAGGCTACTGCTAACGTACGTGAATATATGCGACAGTCTCTATTTCTGTCACATTCACCTATTACTCTAAAATTTGTTTGTTGTTTTATTGAATTGTCTGTCTTTCTTTAGGACTAATTGTTGTGTTTGATCTAGCGTATTAAGCTTTAAGTAAACCCTGTTGATCTCCTTTGGTCGGTTTTATTTCTTTCTTTTACCAAGCAGGTGGCGCCTAGTTAAACAGCAGTTTAATTTCTTAGAACTCTTTAAAGACCCCCACTCTACGACGAAACCGGACGATGCTGCTCTAACTATTATAAATACTTTATTCTCCACGAACCTAGTGCGCTACATTGATGCGTATTTCCTTTGTTGTTTCTTTTTAGGTTGTTCCTCTAGAGCCGTCGTTAGTTGTAAACCTCAACCGTTACAGACGTCAACTTTGATGCATCTCAACCTTCAGTTTTATCTCGAAGAAAGTAGCGTCCTTTTGGACCTGCATTTATAATCTCATCAAAGCTCATTTTGATTTTTTTATTTTTCGTTAAAATCCGTTTGTGTTTTTCGTTTCGCCCTCTATTGGTCTATTGGTGTTCTAATTTCCTAATTTTCCGTATAATTAATTACTATTACCATTTTCATGTAGCGCTTTTTCTTACTTTTGTTTACCTCGGAGCTTTCCTCTAAAATTTGTTGCGCCAAAAAGAAATCTTAAGTCAATGTTTTACATCCAAGGCGTCAATAACCTTCGACCTACTTACATGAAAATTTACCTAATTAGGGCGCCCTAACTTTAAGACGCATTGATAAAGCTTGAATAGACCAAGCGAAACGATTGAAACCGGGGTAATGGTTTAATTGCATACCTTCATATTAAGAAATCCTTGATAGGATATTCATCTATAACTAATTTTATAAACTAAACTGTGTTGTAGGTTTGGTGATGGAATTGAGCTTCAGGAGCATTGATGAGTTCTACATAACCGTCATCTTAATTGAACACGGGCATGTAATTGCAAATATGAACTCCCTCCAATCCACCATCCTAATGCTACAGCTACGTTTTATGTCAAGGATTTTAAATTTTAAACCGGTGTAAGATTTTGTTTAGAATAAAATGTCCATTTACAAACGAACAGTAATACAGTTTTTAAAGACTGGACACCCCTATTTAAATTTATCGGAGAATGCGAGATGTTTATGGTGAACAGTGGGCTTCGAAAAACACAGTCGTGGAATGATGTCGAAAGTTCAGTAATGAAAGACAATCGACAGCGGATTTGCCAAAGCCGGACGCATCTCGGCATGCGAAGAGAGATGCGAATGTCTCTGCTGTGAGAGCAGCAAACTGACTAAGGAACACAAAGCCAAGCGCATGGGTTTTTCACTGCATCATCTTCAGCGGTACTAAGTTTCCTTCTTGCACCAGATTGTTGCCGGTGACGAAAGTTATAAACCTGAGTCCAAACATGACAGTATGCAGTGAAAGCATCTATCATCCCTTATGTTGTCCGATAATAAAAATTTTACTAGTTTGGGTACTGCCATAAAGAACAAACATCCTGTGATGCTTACGGAAGCTTAATCCTCCTTCACGATAATTCCCGTCCGCATAGCGCTAACATCATTACGTCACAGATATAGCGAATAAGGTGGGAGATATTACACCCCGGATCTCTTACCCTGTGATTTCCATGTCTTTGCACCATTGAAGAAAGCACTTAAGAGACGCTGAAGTCCATCAGGCAGTTTTGACAATATTCTTTCAACTTTGAGAACAGTAGTACGCCACCGGTATACGGCATCTTATAAAGCAGTGGAATACCTACCTGTGTAGTAACGGTAATTTAGATCACTTTAAACAAATCGCCTATATGTATCATCGCTAGAATGTGTATTTATGGAATCTACCTTGTCAATAATTTTGCCATGCTTTTACCTTGGGAATATGTCCCCGAACAGAGAAATTATCTATTAAGTCATGACGTCCATTAACAAGTCTGCTGTGTCTTCCACTACCGATCGCAACCTTCTTCTGGCAAACTTTGAAGTACACAATGTGAAGCTTTCTGAATTACAATAAACTTTTCAAACTTAAACATAATCTTATCGGAGTTTTAATTGATTTTCTGACTAATCGGACTTCTGATTGATTGAGAGAGTTGTATTATACATTCATGTAAAATGGCCAACATGTTTACTTACTGCAATCAATAGCGATTCGAGGTTTTGAATTGCCTGTAATTTGACAAATTTTTGCAATGATAACTAAAGTACGAGTTTCCGAATATCTTCACTATAAACAAGTGTGAAATCCAAACACATCTTTCTGGGACGCCCGTAATGATAGGAATATAAGTAATCTGGATTAATTAAAACTAGATAAAGTCTAGATATAATTTGACGATGGAACACCACACTGTTAACTCGCCTTCGACAACTCACCGCCGTCACACCTGTACTATAATCGCGAGTTTAAACACGACGATGGTTGTAAGATGGCGAGGAAACTTCAGTTGCGGAGCGGTGATTTTTTTATCACACAGTTTTGTTAATGTTAGTTGTACTGTTACGACAATTTGTTTAAATAATTTTTTATCTAGTATTTCCTTTCTAGTTACAAAAGTTGATTGATTATACAAAATTGATAAGAATATTAAGATTACAGTTGTTTATAATTTTGATTATAGTTATTTTCGTTCCAAGGAGAGTTAAGTGTACATACTGCGAATATAAAGAAAGCAACTCACTTTACAAGAAGAGTACACAAACTCGCAAGCATGGTAATAATGCACACCTGCCCCACAGAAGGTATTGAGCATCTTTTTAGAGTTGACCTCCCTTGAAAGATTACAAAAGATGGTGTCCAAAGCTCAATCACTTGGGCAGGACCTTACTCAATAGCAGACATCCCATGCTTCTCTCTCACAGACGATATGAGCAAGGACATCCAAATAGCACTAAGCAACAAGGAAGATTGGGCGACTGGGAGAATTTCCTTCTCATTGCCAGACGGAAGATCTGCTGAATAACAGACGGACTAAGAACGGCTGAAAGTATTGGTACGGAGGTATTGGGTCACGCACCAAACACTATGAGCCTATCGGCAAGTACACCAATATCTTTCATGCGTACAGTTCAGCCTGGATCGGAGGTATGTCGGCAGACATATCAATATTATGTCCGGTCGGTAGACGGCTATCCCAGCTCTGAACATCTGTGTCATCAGTTCAAGGATAGTGAGAACTTGTAAAACGTCACCTTAGCTTGGGTCCTGGGCACTCTGGGATTCATAGCAACGAGCAGGCGAATGCCCTCGTCAGAAAAGAGGCGGCCAGAGGCAGAACGCTTTGTAGTATTGACAAAACATAATACGTGAAGTACGAGGGTAGTCTGAAAAGTTACCGACATAACAAAGGTGCAATACATTTTTTCTTAAAATTTGTATTTATTTTAACTCGTTCAAATACGTAGTACTCAGCGTTTTCTTTGTAAAATTATTGTTCATGAAGGTGATTGCCTCCCCATTCGTCGAAAATCTATGTCTTCCGAGAGTAAAAGAAGTTGCTTGGGGCTAAATCTGGTGAATAAGGCAAGGTAAAACAGGATTTTCTTTTTCTGCAAATGTGGCTGATTTTCTGCACTTTACACCTTTCTTTTCTGGCAGTGAACTGTAGCAATGTTTTCGCCAGTGGTTGCAGTTTTGACGTCCCGAACGTTGACCGTCTCCCCAAGCTTTTACTACCACGTTTAAATTCCGCTGCCCAAAATTTTTATGTGGTAAATGATGGCGCAGAGTCCCTGTACACAGAGTCCAAGTCAAGTTTGATTTAGCGTATGCGTATTATCTTTCAAAAGAAATATTTAATGACAGCTTGATACTCGATTTTTCCATTTTCACAAAAACATTTACATCGGCTCATTCAAACGACTGTCAAATAACAACTGCGCTTCCATAATGGCTGAAGCTTTGGTTAGTGCTTGTTATAAGATATTCCCTAGGTTTTATTGACGGGTGCTGGCATCTTCACGTTGAGGTCGGAAACTTTTCAGACCACCCTCGTACTTAGGGCTGAAGAACGGAAGGAAAACTCAGAACACTGGCTTAGGCTACAAGTTTAAGGCGGTCGAAAACTTTACATCGGTAAAGAGCACAGGGATTACTTAGCACACAGCATCAACTATTTAAGAATTCTCATGGGCTTCCTGACGGAATTCTACCGACTTGCCAAGATTGCTGTATGTTGGAGAAGACCCCGATTCACCTTCTTAGGGAATGTGATTTCATGGTTTCGAGAAGGTGTAACTGTTTCGGGAATTACTCCTCTCAATTTAAGATCGGTCTTGAGATTCCTCAAGGAACTTAACCTACTGGAGGTGCTGTAACGTCAGAAAGGAGGAGTTCAATAATCATTACTGATTTCGTGCTACATACCTTATATTATATCTATTCTATTTACTCTACTCTGTAAAACTTGAATTACTTTTTCGTTCGATTTTGTTTCTAGATCAAATTTGTATACCTAATGTAAATCAGAAAATTGCATTCGTTTTCCGTTTGAGTTCCTCGAATAGAAATATGCAGCCGCTCTATTTTCCGTTAGATTTTGGTCCAAGTTCAGAATTGTCAACTGCGAAACTGGAGTATGTAAAGTTGCAGGGTATCGCGCCATAACCTTGTTTTTAGTCCGATTGAATAGTGTTCTGTTCTTGTAAAACAAATGTTATTGTGTAAATTTAATTTTGATTCAAGTATTTCACATTTTAATATGAACGATGGTTTAATTTGGTTATATGAATTACAACCAGTTTTGTACAATGTGTTAATTATTGAAGCACACACGCAAATACTTATTGATTTAATTAGGTTAATTGTTTGAATTATCACAATAAAGTGATGCGACAACGCCCTGGAAAACATTCGTTCGGAATTAGCTTGTTTAACTAAAGATATTATCAACACCGAAGACGTTCTAAAAAATAAATAATTTGAGAAGTTAATTTTTTGAAGCGGTTCAACACCAACGCAAAAATAGGAGCAAGTGGCAGTGCAGCCGTGGCTATATGACCACATGTAATTTTTATGCCATATTGCAAGGTAGACGTCTAACGTCGGTTGAGAGCTGCAGTTCCAACAGCCAAGGAGAACCATCTCCAGCATCTAGTGAAATGGATTTGCAGGAAAATGATGTCGATGACGTATTGGTACGTAACTTCAGCAGTTTATTTCAATTTAAATGGACATTATTCATTATAGATCGTTGAAGTAGAAGAAGGAGTTTATGGAGAAGCTTCAAATGGATTACTCTCTTCATGTCAGCCACAGGAAACCCCAAAAACAAAAGAAAGAGGCTAATGACGAAACCAATGCAGTAGCAGCAGAAGTCATTGGAAAAATTGTTGAAGACGAAGGAGACGACGTCAGCAAAAAATTGCTGCTCTGTCTAATTTTATTAAAGTTGAATTGGCTAAAATAACCAATAAACAAAAATTGAAAAAATAAATGGAAAATAATAAATATATTGCAAAAAAGAAAGCGGCAGTATTTAAACGTCTTAAAATAAAATTTGTAAAATTTATTAATTTTAATACAGGTACCTACAATACATTGTTAGGGGACGATTGAAATGTAAAGAACCTGTCACGTGAATCAATCTGCAACGCAAATCATAAAAATATACCTTACTATAAATGTATTTATTAAACTAGGGTATAATTTGAATAACACTACAAACGAAATTACGAAATACACTTTGTTGTTGCCCTTAGTGTGAACAGTAGACTCGTCCGTTTCATTTTCGTTCACGGCGCAGGTCACGACAGGTTCTTTATATTTCAATCGGCTTCTACTATTTAAATTATTCTATTTCGCCATTCCATTAAAATAAAATTTAAATTCCTCTCGAATAGAAATACATTCATTCGTAGGTCGTCCTCTTCTAACTGAAACATTGCGAATATTTTCTATAACATCTCTCCAGAGGCCCACTTTCAATTGTCCATACGCAATATGCTTGCGTAATTAACACAACTTTGTCACATGACAAACTAATGGTGCTCAAAAGAATTCTAAACTTTTGGGCCATAATTCCCGAAACCATTCTCCACAACCCTTCTACCCCGGCTCAGTCTGTGATTGAAGATCATATCTTCTCGAGTCATATTCTTAAAGGGTACGGTTTTAAATGTGACGCTGTAATGGGAATGCTGCATCAGTCAAGAGGATGTATGGCACATGATTTGTCATTTAGGTCAATGGTTTAGCTTCTGGTAAATGTAAAGATTGCCTATTCAATACCAACGCAAAATCGCATTGTTGGAACACACACAATTTTATTCATTTTCAACACAAACCAACAAACATCACAACACTTTTGCTCTTCACCCCGCTAACCCAAAAATAAAAAACAATCCCTATATTCTCTGTTATATAGAAGTAAGTTAGGTAAAAATCGAAAGAAACTCGAATCGTTCGGGAATACAAAAACGAACAAGAATCTAGACGCATTCAATTTTTCTCTCTCTAGGTACCACTCTATCTTTATAAAGCTAATGGCCACAATATACGCTACGAGAAATCGTTATGTACGTTTGCTCCAAAAATATCAAATCGATCATTACTAATTGCTGGCCTTTTGAAATGGTTTTCAACAGACTGTAAAACTTCAGTAGGTTGTCACGTTTTCATTTGCATTCCTTTTTGGCCGACTCCTCTTAAATGATGTGTTTGCAATCGAACGAGTCTCTGGAGTTGACTGTGTAGCTGTAGGTGACTGTGAAGTTAACTGGACGGCCGGAGATAACTGTGAAGTTGACTGGGCGGCCAGAGATAAACTGTGAAGTTGACTGGGCGGCCGGAGATGACTCTGCTTCACTTTCAATTTCCTGAAACAATGAATTTTTTACAGTTCCCACGCTCGGAAGCAGAATGGAAGGATGTGGCCAAAGTGTTTAAAAGAGATGAAATTTTTCGCATTGTTTAGGCGCAATGGATGGTAAACACATAACAATTTTCCTTCCGGCTGGATCTGGCTCGATACTATAAAAACCATCATAGCATGGTATTATTCGCAATCGTTGATGGAAATTATCGATTTCCTTTTTATGTAATTTTTGGAACAAATAAAGAATTTCGGATGGTGGAGTACTCAAAAACACTGTGTTTTTGAAAACTTGATAATTCAGTTGAGTACTCCAACAGACACAGTTGTCGCAAAAGAACTAGAAAGTTGGCTGATGATGCCTTTCCACTTAGAACAGATTTAATTAAACCATTTAGGCAAGCAGACTTGACCAGAATTCCTAAATTACCGTGTATCATTTGAGGCCGGATTGTTGAAAATACGTTTGGGATCTTGGCATCCCTGATTTAGATGTTTTCACACATAAATTAGTATTGATCCAAAGACAATGAGTCTGTCGTGATAGCCAGTTGTGTTTACATAATTATTTAATGACGACGTCAGAGAGTTAGCGATTGTCCACAAGAATGCTTCGACGTAGAAAATGTTGATGAAGGGTCAATACCCCAAGGATATGATACAATGGATTCAGCCATGGTTAATTTATAAAAAAGAAATCTTGGTAATACTTCAATTGCAGCAAAAAGTCAGAGAGGAGTACATGGAATATTTTGCAAGTGAAGGCAGTGTTCCGTGGCAAAATAATTTTATACGTTAACTAATCTATACTTAAACAGCAAACTTTGAGAGTAAAACAGTTAATAAAAAACAGTTATTTAGTTTTATTTAAATATCTACACGTTAATTCGCTAAGTATTAATACAGGTTGTTAAAAAAGAGTGTAAAATATTTCAGGAGGTAATAGTATGAACCAAAATAAGCAGAAAAGTCTTAATAAAGATGGGTCCGCAAAGTAACGGTTGCGGAGATATGGACCACTATTCGTTTTTCAAACATTTTATTTTATTAGGAATAAACCGACAAAGGAAGCTTTCAAGAAACAAACAAAGTTACAACGATGTTCAAAATGTCCTCCGTCCATTTCCAAGCAGGCACGACATTTTCGTCTCAACGATATTCGAACTCTTTCGAAAACACCCTCCTTGGTTTGGATTTCTGGACACTATTGATTAATCGGTAGCTGCAGCTCGTCCAGGCTATTTACAGGAGTACCATACACTAATGTCTCCAAACAAAGAAATCTAGAGGTTCAGATCAGGCGATCTTGAGGCCATAAAACAGGTCTCGCCGCTTCCTACCCATCTATGTGGAAAAGTTTGGTGTAAATGCTCTCTAACGGCCATGGAAAAATGAGCTGGAGCACCATTATGCTGGAACCACATTTGTTGCCTCTGATTCAAAGGAATGTCTTCCAAAACTCATACAGTGTGTTCTCCAGAAAGTTGAGGTAAGCAGCGCCTGTTAATCGGTTTTGGTAAAACAACAGGACCTAGAAACCTGTCACCTACAATACCCATCTAAATGTTTAATAAAAACGTGCCTGATGTCCAGATTGTATTAGAGCATGAGGATTTTCGTAGGCCCAAATATGCGTATTGTGAAAATTAAACACTCCATTTCTTGTAAACCCGGCCTCATCAGTAAAAAGAATGTTTGCAAGAAAACGAGGGTCTTCAGTATCATGATGTAGAAACCAGCGGCAAAAAACCAAATGTGCTTGATGATCATTTATTGGATTTAAGGCCTGTACTCGTTGCACATGGTACGGATAAAGCAGTTGTTCGTGAAGGATTCTCCAAACAAGAGGACCACTGATTTCTACTTTGGCTGATATTCTTCCCACACTCGTACCTGGATTCTGCTCTACCAGTGCTAGAATTTCTTCTTCTGCTCTAGGAGTGGATACCGACCTTGGTCTTCCGGATAAATTCCACTGTTTACTCAAGGAACTGGTATCACGCAATCTTTGGGAATTCTTCCAAACATGCGTTGTGAAGGAATCTGGCGATTTGGATAAGCGTCAACATAATGTCGTCGCGCTTCGGTGGCGTTCCCATTAGCACGACCATACATAAAATGCATATCTGTTAATTCTGCGTTAGAGTAACCAGCCATAGCAAAAGAAAACTTATGCACTGAGAACAACTGTCAAATGCGTACTGTTTATTTCAATAAACAACAAGCTACGGCGTGTTTGCAAAATAACAAAAGGTGCTAAAAACATAAAACATTCCATATCTCCGCAACCGTTACTTTGCGGACCCATATTTATTAAGACTTCTTTGCTTATTTTGGTTCATACTATTACCTTCTGAAATATTTTACACTCTTTTTTAACACCCTGTATGTACGTACATATTTTTTCGAGACTGCTACAACGTGAAAGAAGGAAGAATTCATGTAATAATATAAACTAGACAAAGCCAGCATGCTACGCATGCGTTTAGTCACAAACATAAATTACCTTCTAAAGAGCAGAGAGTCATGAACAATAATTAGCACTTACATTACCATTCATCAGTTGAGTAATCAATATGAATGCAGAGTATGTACTCCATGTGAATTCGTACAAATGAGTCGAGAGTATTCGGGTGTGCGCTCGCAACGAATTGAGAGTAGGTGAGGACGCACAAACGACATAACATATTAATATGGAAGATATGGATGTAGTTCGAATAGAAATTATTTATTAAAAATATTTAGAAGCGCATTTATTGGCTCGACCGCTTTAACGTAATACAACAAAGTTTATTTAGGTGAAATTGACTGTTTGGTTCGCATAACGCTCGCAGTTACGCGTGTGTGAGTCATCAAGTTCGTGCATACGAAGATTTTTGGGTGAAATTGAATCCTCTACAGTTAAACCATTAGAAAATTTGCAAAATTACGAATATTTTGATTTTTATTCGTGTTTTTACGTAATATGGTTCCGGAGTTATAAAAATTACAGTATTCGTATAACAATGTAAAATTCCTTAAAAAAATTTTTAAAAATGATAAATTTTTTTAAACATTATGTGATAGGGTCATAAAAGGAACGTTTTTTTAAATACATTTTTTTATCTGTTATAATTTAGAAATTATGGCCGTTTTAGTTTTCGAATGAAATTTTGTCGGAAACGTTTTTCGCTTATAACTTTTGAAAACACGTGAGGTCTAACAAAACTGAAACGGCCAAAAATTTTATTTCTTTATCCGCGTATGATGCTTTTTGAATTTTGAAAATCGGTCCGTAAATAAGCGAGTTGTGGTCAACTTACGGCTCAATTTGTTTGAAATTTTTGACTATTTTTAACATTTTTTTAACCTCGAAGATGCCCTCGTACAAAAAATCTAAATCGAAAAATAAAGACACATCTTTCGTAAACTCGAAACTTTTTCGAAACGAAAATATCTTAAGCCGTTCTAATGTAAGACGAATTTGAAAAAGGTTGATAGATTTGAAAATGAATCGAGTAGGCGTGCGTTCACACTAACGACATAACATATTAATATAAGATAACTATAGACCATGTCTCAGTAGGGCCGGATTTGCTTATCATATTCGCATTACCATATTAGTGCTATTCTACTCTGCTAGCACCATAGGGTTATAAACCGTAGACGAAAAAATCGTAAGAAAAAGCCGACCTTATTGGAACAATCTGTATAATAACACGCAAATAACTTACATCGTTGTCTGTTGATTCGTCATCCATATTAGAGTGTGAATGTGTTGGTTCTTCTTGGTCATTCAAAAACAGCAACACAAGTTAATACCATAGTTTTGGTTTATACACTTCTTGGGTTCCTGCTCCTGATTTCTTCGAATCAACGATCTGCTTACGCTCTTTTTTGTAAGTAGAGGGAATGTTGTTTATTTTTTTTACAACAGCATCTTTGTCACCACTAGGGTCTACTATTTTTAATTTTTCAATCAGCTTAGTGTACGCCGAACGTTTTAAGTCACGATTGTGATACTCTTTGCCTTTAGTATTCCAAAGACAAGATTCACTGCGATATAACTCAATAAATTGTTCTAGCCATTCGCGATTAGTTTGAGACGCTATTTCGCGTGCGCTCAGTGGCGGCTCGTGGTCAATCATACTGAGAGGTCAAAATTAATTTAAAAATAGACATACTTAAAAAATATAAATAACTCAAATGCACCGCAAAATTTTATACAATCTACAATTCTGTTCAAAATATAGCGATTTTTCGAAACATTCTCATTAAAATCTCTAAGGGATTTTCTGTAAGCATTGTCTAGCTGTGTACGAATATCAACATTTCCTACGGTTGCAAAATTTACCGAACATTTCATGTGTTCTGCAGACGAAGCATGTTTTTTTTCCCCTTTTAAATGTTTTAAATCTCTTACACCGGATTTGCACTATAGCGAGTCTGACGAGTCTTTAGAAAATAATAAACAAACAAAACAGTAAAATACATTTGATACTTCACAACCACATATCCAGTTAGCTAAATCGTACATTACCTTGCAAAAGTTTCTATGAACATCTTTATTTTTGTCTTTGCTAGTTTGTCGTAAACTTAGTTCTGGCAAAGGACGACCATTTGCCTTGAACTCAACTAATTTTGTAAAATTAAGTTTGTTAGCACTTTTTATTTGTTTAATTTTCTGCACTACCGACAATTTCTATTATAGCGCATAGTATTTTTACAAAACAACACAACAACAGTAAAACATATCAATATAAATTCTTAAATTGATTTAAAACACGCGAAAATCGAATAAAATCGAGCGTAGTTGTACACCCTATACGAAGTCAACGTAAACTGCGGGATCCGGCTCATGACCCAAAGTTGATTATTGATTCGGACGTTCGCGTTTATTCGGGCGCTGCACGTTTTTCGAGTTTTTCCGGGTAGACCTAATTCAATGAGGACAATTCGCACCGCCAGACCAAGGTTGAAGAGGATGAATTACGAACGACGGCCGATAAATTTTAAGTTATTGTACTTGCGACTTAATTACCTATTTTATTAAAACACGTAATAATGAAAATTTTTTTATATATTGTCAAAATTTTTGGGAAGTCATTGACCAAATGACCATATGGACAAGCCGCCACTGCGTGCGCATGTCTACCAAAACTGCGACTGACTACGAAACTGAACACGAAAACTGAACGAGCGCATACACGTTACGATCAGTCGCCACAGTTCATCCGATTCCGATTAATCAATTGAAGTTTTCGTATTGTTCCGTTCGACTGCACAGTCTTAAAAATCGGACGAAACTGTACAATTTTATAACATACATGTAGCGTTCGAACTGTACAGTCTGATCGTAACGATTTTTCGTAGCGTATATTGTGGCCTTTAGACAACTTGACCGATTGGTGTCTTATTTTATGGAAACGATAGTTCGGATACTAAACTCATTAAAAATATATTGTTAAAATACATTTCTCCCTTCTTCCCCGAAAATTTTATTTAAAAATTAAGGTACCTACTAATCTGTTTAAATATACCTACCTATTCACTAACTAACACACTAACGCAATTAAGAATAAATAGGATTGCTTTGTTATGTGGGTGAGGTTCCTCAGATTATAGTTTTCGTCCCTCGGGGCAGATAGGATTACTGAAATCAGGAAGGGCGTATATTTTACGCAATCTAATGTAATTCCAATGTTACTCTACAACTGGTTTTACAATTTTATTTTACTAAATGCATCTGAACCAACACAAACATACTACTTTTGATTTTCAAACTTTCGCATTTATTATGTAAAGCTTCAAGAATTGCAATCAATACATTTCTTTGAGTTCAAATGGAGATATTGCATCTGACAGATTTAGGGTGTACTCCATCGTCGGTTTCTTTTGATCTAAATTTACGTCCTTTTCGAAAATCACGCGACACCACTGACGTTTTTGTAAAATCCAACAAATGCAGGCACTTGTACAACGTATGTCGGTGTCATATTCATTAACAAGTTAATTTAAATACGATTTTAATCACACAGTTGCAAAAGGAAGTGAAGAAAAAGTGTTATAATATATAAAAGATTACAAATACAACCAACCGGAAATTCCTCCAACTCATTAAAAATGGAAAAAAAACTCAACTTTGATATAAATCTAAGAGCCAGTCCAAAAATTGTGTAGTACAATTTCATATAGTCTCCTTCGCGCACAATTTTTACGGTTGTCTGCCACCGAACGTGCTCATAATATTTAATTTCTACTTTAAAGTTAGGGAAACTCGAGAACATTTTCAGTTTTTGCAGCTGTAACGGTTGTAACGGCATCGCAGTTGCTACTTCTGCTTAATGTTAATGTCACTTTTCTTGCATAATCAAACTTATTAACAAGTTTTAGAAACGTTATTATTGATTTCCGTCGGACAATTTCGCAAAACTTTCCTCGTTTAGATTACGTATTCGAAAATAATTTGTAAAGTCACCTAAAACAACCATTAAATTTAGTTTACAAGCATATAACGTTGCATATAATTGCTGTCTTTAAAATTACGATGGAATTTAAATATTTCAAAAGTCACGCTGAAAAATGTTGCCAATATATGCTTTTTTGTTCTGCTTAATCATAACCACTAATTAAGCTTCTGTTCGTAAATGCGCGTGTGGGCAAAAAAATATTTTCTGTGTTGTTCATTAATTACAGCGTTTCATTGTTCGTTGATTTTATTTTCGATTTCCGTACACAAAACAAAAATTAATGTATTTCACGATTTTTATTACAGTTATTGTTATTGGCATTTAATAAAAAATAATAAATAGTAATAGCCGTGCTTAATAACATTAAATATGACCTAATAAAATTCAATAGACATTGGGATAATGGCATAAATGACTATCATGATATTTTATGACATTTAATAAAATTTATGGAAGAAATGTCATTTGAAAGTTTTAATTCGTTTTCTACATAATAAAGAAAAACTAGCATTTAAAAATTTATAAGTTAATTGGGTCGCAAATGTCATTTATCTCGCATTTACCAATTTGTCATGACTTATTTCAACAAGCAATAAAATTTTACTTCCTTACTTTGCCCAAATTGAATTTTTACACAAAATTTAAACGTATAATTTTTATTTTTATGTCCGCTTTTAGAAAGCGAAATTAATCGAAAGTATGAGAATTAAGTTCACTCAAATTCAAATATAAGTTTTAACCTTTAATGAATTATGAAATTTCCATTTCAAACGCATTAAACTTTATACTTTATGGTGTTAAGTATAATAACTTTGATGTTCCTTTATAAGAATAAAAGTTCGTTTAAATTAAATTAATTTAATGGTTCTTTTAATGGTAACGATTTGGTCTAGAATTTTGAACTATGACCTAATATGTATTTTTTGAAACGAACGTCACCAATAAATTAAATTAAAAATCTTCAGATATATTATTATAATGAAGAATTATTTCATTATAATTTTTCTTGGCATGAGATTATTTACCATCAAACTTCAAATTATCTAAACAAATAAGTGATGAGGAATGCGATGGATTTGGAGATCTAGAAACCATAAATTGTTTCCAAATTCTTTTTAAATCAAAGAAGGAGAAAAACGGCAGCTAAACGCCATTATATTGTTTGTCCATTTGTGTAAGCAACATGATTAATGGTTTTTAAATATTTTATATTTATTTAATTTAATGTTAGATGTGACTGTCACTCCTTAATTTCAAGAAGCCTTGATAAAGCCCGCTTAGGTCAGGGCGAAACGTCAGCAAATTGAAACCAGGGTAGTAGTCTTTGATTTAGTGCCTCCACCTGAGGATAATTATCTATAACTACAACTTTGGAAAATTTAATAAATTTAACTAAAATGATTAAAAGACACTGAAAAAGAAATTGAACAAAAAGAAAAAAAAATGATCGGAAAACAAAATCCAAAATATGCTGCAGTTAATAGAAGAAATTGACATTAACGACAACGGAAATACTTTTTAAACATACAAATAATCACCAAAGATGAATAGAACATACCAAATATTAGAGATGTGGAAAGAACACTAGTTAATGGAAGATACAGAAAATGGAAACATAGGAAGACTGACAAAGACAAAAGGGGAGTAAAAGACATCAGATTTTATGTGATGACTGATGGACATATGCTAATATATACTTTGTTAGTAGAAAAGAGAAGAATAAAATAAGGTATTACGTGCTTGTTACAAAAATGAAATAATTGAAGTGTGGAAGTGCAGTTGTAGCCCATAGGCGAGATAAGAACGAGAGTAATCAGGAAAGAGAATGTTTTAGGAACTGCTACAAGAGAGGTGATGGGATAAAAGTAATAAGGAAATATGGAGAAGACAAACCTAATTGCTGGAATTCTACGTAGATAACAACGAAATGATAACAAATGTAAATACTTGAAGAAATAAAATCAGAGGTAAGAAATTTGTACTAGCATATACAGGGTGTTTTATGATTAGAGGAAGATACTTGAGTAGATGATTATTCAGATATTCAACTTTTACGGTTTTCTTGATTTTTGGCAACATCGTTTACATTGGTCAAAATTCCAACTAGATAAAAAACAGGAAACACCATAAACATTGTCGTATTATCAAATTAATTGATTAAAATCACTTTCTTATTAATTTGTTGTTTGAGTTTCTAGTGCTGTGTGTTACTTAGTTCAAATTAATGGCTTAACGAAATAAAAAAATAGAAACGTCGGAATTATAGCATATAAAAAGCAATGTTGCTAATAATTGAGAAAATCGAACACCTATTTGTGTAACCTTTTTGTTGGAAATGAGCTGTATAATCATCTGATCAAGTATCTTCCTCTCTTCATAGTAAAAGAACGAGAGATATAACACACTGTACAGTGTGAAAACAATATGAAATATGTAGTGCCATTACTCAGCAATTTTAAGAAACAGAATGGTAGATAAAAATAGAAAATTAAACCAGAAATAAGATAAAAATATGAAAGGAAACAGAAAACGAAAAGGATCGCAAAATGACAGAAATAGACAAAGTGGCGCCCCAGTTAGTAAAGTTTTTATTAGAAGTAGAGGAAAAAACAAGTACCAAGTCAATAAACCAGTGTTAGAAGAAGAAGAAAATTCTAGACTTTGTGATGTTTATGATACAGTTTTGCGGCCATAATGTGCTTCTTTATGAACTCTAGCCTTTTTTTTGTTACTTTATGGGCCGCTATTAATGCCAAACGTGAATGTCAATTTATAAACACAAGTGAAGACGACTAGATATACGTCGGTATGACAAATCTTTCTAGTTTCTCCATTTGTTAGAGTAAAATCATACAGTTGTAAGAAACCGACAATGTTATAATTCAAATTTGCCGCCGAGAAAGAATTATCTCACGGCATAAAATTTGCATCGTCAAACACAGACGTCGTGAGCACCGTACCGCCCCACTTACAATTACCCCATGCAACCGCTACCACTCTTCTGCTCGAGATAAAGCCCCCTATAAGCGCGAGCTCAATGCCAAAAGGCACTTCTGAGTCCGACTTCTTTTGAGTACTAATTTTGAGTCTGACTCCCTATTAGACTTCTTACCCGACTATCCGACTTGAACCCCGTCCGCATTAGTGCGGAACCGAATATAAAACCGCCTAAAGATATCCGCAACTAACTCTAAGACCGCTGCAAATGCTGATTGAATTCGGTACGTGCTCGGCAACCCCCTAAAAACAACCACCGTTAATAACCCGAATAACCGGCATCTACTTACCCCGAACCCGAAGCCCTGTGGCTGAACTCCTCGATAGCAGTTGCTTTCCTCCGACACCGTTCCATTTAGAACGAGCCGCTTTGTATTACTGACCCCTAGAGGGTAGCTAATCTATTCGATAGCACTTCGTAGTAGGCGTGCTGATAGAAGTGGCCCTAGGCAAAGTATCACCGCCACGAAACCGTCGTAGGCCCCGAGCACCACACTTGCACGGCTCGCTCGTCAAACAGCATCGTATGAATACAACCACCAGATATCCTGGGAACATTGAGACGGACTTCCGTCGGTGGCCAAGCCGTAAGCCGCAATAATAAGTGCCGTGGGTATGCTAAAACAAGCGAGCACCGTAGACAGCAGTGCTATCCAATAACCTTAAAGCGGGTGTGAACAACCGCCACCGATAAATAATAAACACGTACCTGTTTCAGTGAGACACTAGCACCAGGCCTAGAAACCACCCGAACCCGCAACCCGAGTATTGGCTTAGGCAGAAACCCTTTGCGTAAAACCTGTAAAGATTCCACCGCCAACCGTAATAGTCCGATTGGCCGTGTCTCCGCTGTCGCCGTTTCGAACAAGACTCGCAAGTATCCCGTGTATTAAAACTTGAATTGTAAATAAATCCGGTGTATATACAGAAACCCCTAACTATGTAAATATTTATAAATAGACATTTCAAAAGCAAACCCTGGGCATTTTTCCTTCAATTGAAGCTACCCGCGTGTGTATAAGTTTTGTTACGTCACGTTTTACATTCCAACTACAAACAAACCCGGTAGTGAGGAATATAAAAGGCGCACGTTTACACAGTTGACTTGTATACTTGTCCATAATTCTCCTTCCTCGTTCGTCCATAAAACTTAGATTATGGATTTGTTACATAAATAGCTATTATTGCCTAATAAACTATAAACTAATAAAAATTCAAGTGAGTCAAAATCTTAATTATTAGTCTAATCTCATAGTCATAGTCTAGTCCAAGTAAACCTGCTCTTTCACATACCATGTGATTGTTAGAATGTAATTTGTTTACTTTACATTAAACCTTAATATACCATTAATAATATTTCTTCTCCATCTTCTAGAAAGCCACTAGGCCTGATTCACTCTTATATAGCTTAATTGGATAGGCTCTCCACTGACGTGGACACCAAGCTTTGTGTCCACCTTTTCAAAGATCTCC
Source organism: Abscondita cerata (assembly GCA_030710515.1). Classification (NCBI taxonomy): domain Eukaryota; kingdom Metazoa; phylum Arthropoda; class Insecta; order Coleoptera; family Lampyridae; genus Abscondita; species Abscondita cerata. The sequence continues at coordinate 35,158 of JALBCR010000437.1, read as the reverse complement.
ATGTGGGACATCATTTCTAGCAATTTTGGTATTGGGTTCCCCTGCATTCTGTCTATGTGTGGATACACTGTTATTCTCGAGAATTTTATGATACCTAGATTTTCACATACCCTACCTATTTCTTTGCTTGGTACTTATTTTTATTTTGCTTTCCCAATAATAAACAAGTGAGAATCAAAACCCGAGAATTTTGCCTATTTCCTGCACTCGTCTTGTTTTTGTTGGATTGGATTGTATGGGGGAGGGCAAAGGAATCTGGGTTTCTGTTACTGATACGAATAAATATACCTTGAGTGCCAGTGTAAAATAGAGTTCAGATTATTTTAGGATCATGAGATAATGGGTTTTGCAGGCTTTATACCAGCAGTTGTGCTTAACTGGATTCAGAAAATTATTTGAAAGTTTTGGAGGAGAAGTTAAAAAGTAATTTTTTTTTTTAGTAATATCGGGAATATTTTATGGTTGATAGCAAGTTTTTGCTAAAAAGTAGAATTGAGAGTGGTTTTGTATGTTTTCCACTGCTTAGCTTTACAAGATTTAAGCTGTTTGGTCCACAGGGCTTATCAGTACTAGAAGGGCTTGCAAATCAAGTGCTCACTAAATCAAAACACAGGGACCGAGATTACAGCGATGTAAATCTTGTTTGTAGATTTATACTGGAAATCGTACAAATCCATTATTAATTATGTAGTCTAATTTTTTTTAAAAGACTTTATATATATATGTTTTGGTTTGTAAAACCTTCCCAGAAGGTTAGAAAAAAATGGCACATTACAACAGCTAATTACAACACTGCCATCGATTTCAAAAATGTTAGAAGATCTGGCAAAAAACACCACTTTTCTTAATGAACTCTCCTGCAGAATTTATAACTCAAGAAAGAAAATGAAACCATTTACTCCAATAAAGTAAATTGTAAAAGTAAAAAGTAAATAAATGATGCTATTCCAGTGAGCAACTTTACCATATTGGTATATCAAAACCAATCCTCGGGGCACTTTTTATGATAGGAAACTTACTGTCAAGATGTTCCCTAGTTACAACCAAGATCAACTGTGCTGCAGTGCTTCCACATATTGGCCACTTATTTATTGTTGTAACTAATATTGTAAAGTTTCTAATTACTACAAGTAAATTTTCGGCGATGGTTAGCAAATGTATAAAATTTAAATAAAATTAGTATTTTCCGCATTTGCACTTTCGAAGAAAGATCTAATTTGTTTTTAAGACTAGTGTAAAAACCATATAAGTCTGTAATGTCTGCGGTAAAAGAGTTGTGTCCTAAGATGCGCGCAAATGCTCTAGGCCGGTTTTTGTGGCCTACAGTACTTGCGCCTACTTACCCTGATTACTCATGTCGGCATCCATTGTAGTAGCCGTCTTCGTAGATACACTAACGGAAGAAAACGAAAAGCAAGTAACTTTTCTTTACTAAGTAAACCAGCTTGCATAGATGGCACATAAAACAGTAGTTCTGTGATCATACCCATTGCTTTCCTTCGACATCAAAGCATATAATTTTTGTAAAATTTAGAATTTATGATTTTCAGATCCAGAAAATTGTTACGAACATTTATTTTAAATCAAAAAAGAAAAACATGATTACTAAGTATTAAAAACACATGCCAAGTGAAATGGCACAATAAGAAAGAAAGCGAGAAAATATAGAGAACACAAACTAACTACTCGAGTTCGAGTAGATAACAACAAATACAAATACTGAATAAAAGAAAATTAATAAATATATGAGGGAGACGAAAAGCAAAGAGCTAAAAGTGAAAGAGAACAGAAAGTAAATAAAAGACTGTTCAGTGTGACAAGAATATGAAATAAGAAGTGAACATCACTGAGTGAAGATAGAAGATAGAAAAGTAAGTCGTAGGATAATTGAACAATAATAAATAATAATAATGACGATAATCACAATAATAATAATTTTTTATTATTTATTAATTATTACGCAATCTTATGGTGTAAACCTGCTCTTCTACTGTCTTGTCTATTTCTCTAAGCTTTCTGTCCATTCTTCATACATTTTCAAGCTGGCGCTTTGTTTGTGATACACCATCTCTAGCAATTTTTGTATACGGTTCTCTTGGATTATATATTCTCATCTAAGTTCTTTCATACCAAACAGGTGAGATTTAAAACTCAAGAGTTTTGAATGTTCCTTCACGTCAATATTTAGGGAATTTAAATTTTCTGAAGAATTTTTTAAACAGTTTTTGGTCTACTAGCTTCATGAACACTTCTTCAATGCTATTTTGTGCCTAAATAGTTTCTAACCGATCGATGCGATGTTTCATTTCTTGTTCTTTCTTGGTCAAGGTTTGGATAGCAGGTTGATATAATTATGTTGGTGATGTAAAACTAAAAATTAATTTTTGGAGTAAATTTGAACGGTTTGTAATGTAGAGATTGCTGTTTCTTTATCGTCTTTTTAGTATTTTGTAAATCTTCATAAATGTTTAATATTTTCTGAGCCTGCAGCTTCAGTTCCCCGGGTTGGTTTGTACTTGATGAGGTGATTTCACTGTCTAGCATCAGAGGTTCCCATACTTTTTTTTCTCATAAACCACTTTAAACATTTTGCTGGATCTGGTGGACCCCTGCAGCTATTACATTTACTAACTTACTTCCAAAACCCGAAAAAGTATATGTCTATGTAAATCTGTGTTGTGGCTATTTTTCAATCAACTATGAGTTGAAAGTTTTCGAAAAAGGTGAGAATTTATATTGCTTTGATTATGCTGTGAGTATTGTCATTCAAGCTAAGTTTCAAAGCCAGTCTAAAAGCGTCTTCATCCAACAGTTGGATTCCTACTTTACTTTTTGTATTCTAAGATTGACTCACAGTACAAGAAACCAATAATCTTCCACTTCGGAGTGGTAAAAGTAAAAATAAATATTTTCTTGTTTTGTAGCTATTTATTCAAACACAAAAATTACTACACTTTTAATTATGTTGTTATAACAGTCTTAGTAGAATCAAAATTTAACATCAAAACTAATAATGATTATTATTTTAAAAACAGTCGCAATATAATCAAAGTTTTGATTAATAATCATTATTAGTTTTGATGTTAATTTATTTAATGGGAGGGATGTACTTGGTGAATTGACAGCAAATTATCAATATTTGGCTTGAGTTTAGTTAAGTATAACCGTAAATCTCCTCGCTCTGTAATATTTAATCTGCTCCGTTTTTTTGTCAACAAGTTTGTTACGGCACTAAAACTGCGTTCGACAAGATATGACGAAGGAAACGCTATGAGAAATTTTTGCACAATTCCCCACAGTCCTGGATATTTTTCAGGTATTTGTGCCTGCAGCCAAAATGATTGATACCCTCTTTTGAATGCTACTTTGAGCTCCTCATTAGTGCTAAGCTCGAGTAGCTCTTCTTGCAGTACCACATTTTCCACTTCAGTTTCATCATATGGATTTATTATCCATGGTGGTATATCCATCGACAGAATGTCTTCAAATCTGATTTTAAAATCATCATACAGGGCAATCAAATGTTGAACATACGTCTGAATATCTTCGTCGAGGCATTCTACCTGCGATAAATTTGGAAACTGGGAAAATTCACGTCGACCAATATTTTGCTTCATAAGTTTCAGTTTACCAAGAAAAGCTGAAATTTCACTCTTTGTTTTTATCAAATTGAGGCTGTCCCCTTGTAACTGTAGGTTGAGGTCATTGAATTTTTGAACAAATCTGTCAAATACGCAATGTCTGCTTTGAAATTCATGAGGTTTTCTTTTAAAACAGGATCTTTAGTGTTCAGAAACTCTAAAACAGAGTCGAAAAGCAAATAGAATCTTGATAGACATGCACCTTTCGACAACCAGCGTACTTCGGTATGTAGCAGCAATCGTTGGAAGTCCTCATCATTTTCTTCGCACAACTGTGCAAATAAGCGCGTATTTAATGCATTGCTTCTTATTTTGTTAACTGCATTAATCACAAATTGAAGCGCTTGGTGCAATCTATCACTCAATTTTTCGCTACTAGATGTTGTCGGTGGATGACACAGTGAATTGCAATTACCTCTGGTATAATCCTTTTAAGATGACTTATAAACCCACGATATCGCCCGACCATGGCAGGAGCTCCATCTGTTGCCACCGAAATAATGTTTGTGAATGCAATTGATTTTTCCGTAAAAAATCATTCAGAACATTAAAAATTGATTCACCTTTAGTGTCAGTCTTCAAAGTTTTCGCGAATAGTAACTCTTCAAACATTTGTTCGCCTTTGATAAATCGAACATATGCCAATAATAATGCTTCATTGCCAGGTAAAGTTGACTCGTCCAGTTGAATAGAAAAATGAGTTGTTTGCAGATAATTACACAAGAAACTTTCAACATCAGAGCTCATTTCATCAATACGTCTTTGTACAGTGTTGTTACTCAAAGGAATTCTTTTAAGTATGTCAAATGAAGATTTGTGCAGGACAGTTTTTAAGACCTCTTCAACAGCAGGCAAAATTAACTCCTCTCCAATGGTATGCGGTTTCCCAGATTTTGCTATAAGTAATGAGATATTGTAAGATGCCCGCAAGCCATCGTCGTTGCTTTCAGACGTTGAAGCGAACATACTATGCACGGTGGGTCTCTTTTCATACTTTTCCTTCAATGTTTGGAAATATTTCAAATCCTTACCTATTTTGTCAGGATGACACCTTCTTAGATGATCTTCCAGCTTCGATGGTTTCATAGAGTCATTGCTCAAGACTTTGTTGCATAAAAGACACATGGGCAATCGCTTGTCTGTATTTGATGGAAGAAAACCAAATTTCAAATATTCAACACTGTACTGTCGACACTTCTTCTTAGATTCAGCCATGTTTCGTATCAATTACTTACCTGTAAATATGAAAAAATGTTTGTTAAGTAATCTTAAAATGATTTAACAAACATAATAGAAGTGGCTTTTTAAGATACAAGTTGCTAACAAATAGATAGGTAGGTACTTACTTTTCCAACACTGGCAAACAATAATATCAATTCACTTTAATTTTCAAAAGTCTGAAAACTACTTCCGTCACTGGTGAACACTTATATAGGTACACTTTCTTTTGAAATTCCGGAAACAACTGAGTAATGTTTATCATTCGCATTCGTATTTATATTAAAGAAAAATCCAACAAGTTCATGCAAGTTCAGACACGACTTTAACTAGGCGGGCGGGCGGCGCGGCATCGGCGAGTCTTGACACGCTCTTTCTGAATATGGAATATGCAAGTTCTTACAAAAACAATTGCTGAGCTTCTTATAATATTGTCTTCCTATATTCATAGGAGAAGTCAAGCTTCTTATAATATTGTCTGCCTATATATATTATTGTCTCCCTTATTCATAGGAGAAGTCAAGTCGGGTCACCTAATACATTTTTATAGACCCCCGTTAACGAGTTGTGGACCCCCATTTTTTCCACGCAAGCGTAGACCCCTATCGGGCTCCCGTGGACCCCCTGGGGGTCCACCTGGACCACTTTGGGAATCTAGATCTAACTTTTGTTCGATTATATGAGTTTTTACTTGAATATTGAGTTTTGCCTGTGATTGGGGAGATTTTAACATTGATTTATGGTAAAAAAATACACAAACATCGAATTGGTGTTCTTCAGTGTTCTTCATAAAGTGGCAATGCTGAAACAAAAAAAATCATAATTAAATTTATAGAATTTCTATTTTTATAGAAAATCTACAATACACAGAAATGAGTTTGTTCCATGCAAAAATAATATTTGGGTATTAGTTATCAATGGTGTCAATCGACAAAGAAAAACTTTAACAGGAAAGTCGTATAAGTGTTACTTTCTAATCACTCAGTAACTTATGCTTCGCTAATAAATATAATTTGTTATTTCGGGTTTACTTGCAAAAGTAAAACGTATATGGAAGCCTTCTCAGAAACGTGTGTCTTGTAGCACTTTAAGACGAAAGTTGAATTTGCCGCGCATGTTGCGATTTTTCTATTGTTGTATTGTTTAATTCACAAAAAGTTTCGATCAATACGAGCAAACATTTTCTACTTCCTTTCTACTTGGCGTTTTGGCGTGCCTCGTGAATTTAAAATTTTACACATAAATTATAATGTGTGCTTCAATAATTCCAAGTTAAATTGGTGTAAGTAAATCCGACCGCATTTGCCGTGAATTACTTCTTATCCATTTTTGTTGTTGTTTCGTGGTAGTGTTAATTTAATTACGACGTATGCTTTTAGCACGTGTCTTGACCTCATACTCTACTCGTGTATTACAATCTGGATAATTCCTGAGGTGCTGGAATGGCTATTTAGAATCCTTCGCTATATAACTTGACAACTACCACGGTTTCGCCTACATTTAAGCTGCCAACGGTCGATGAACTCAACATCTTCTGAAGCTGTCAAATACTATCACTAGCAAGAACCTTCCTTCTCGGAACTGCATACTACAGAATACAGCTAAGTTTTACTGTTTAGAAACCTATTCACTATTCATGCGTATGAAGCTCACGTACATGTGACATTGAACGGTTTGAATCCTAGCATATAAGTAAATTTTTATTCGGGGTCGACTCCACCACCGACTTTCGGTAAAATGGGTGAAACTAAAACAAAAGACCTTTTGAGTTGGCGGGAGCTACTTACCGTGTTATTCCGAGTTTAAGTTAGTTTTAAGTCACCGTGTGTAAGTGACGTGTGTACGTCGAGTTTCGTTAGTAACCAATCCTCAATTGGAACGCTAACTTTAATTTGAGCTGTAACAAACAAAAACTTAACTAAATTTAGACACATTAATTGCGAACGTTAATTAAATTGTTGTTGCTAACAAAAAACCCTACAAGTTACACTAACTATTTTTTAAAAATTTTCTCAGCTAGGTGACATTAAAACAGAAAAGCTTCAAGTGATAGAAATTATCAGTAAGTTTCAAGCAGTATGTTGAATGAAAGAAAAAATATAGTTCTTGCAACACCGATTGAAACAATAAGGAACAAAATGAGAGTCGTCAGTGTCAGAGTCCTCAATACATTGCCAATGACAGTGCTAATTCTGTGTTTAATTTTTCAATTGTTCTTACAGAATATTTTGGACATCTGATAACCAAGAAAATTATCAAAATATTATGTTAAAGCTTTTGTAACGTGCAAATTTTCTAAAGTACCCTCTATACCTGCGATGGCGAACCTTTTTGAGACGTGGGTCAATTTTTGTTCACTATTTTTTTAGTACTTGGTCGTGGGTCACTAAGTGTTTGAATCCATAAGGGGTTAATAAAATTGCGCAATTTATGAAATATTATTTATTAATATATTTATATATGCATACCTACATATAATTTAATGTGAAATTTGTTGCTGCTTATTTTCAGATAATTTTTTTTAACATCCGGTTCATATTTCGTGTTCATAAGTTTGACGCATTTGGCAGTTAATTCCCTTTCTAGCCTATTTCTATTAGATGATTTTATAAAGTTCATTGAAGAAAATAATTTTTCACACGAATATGTGGACCCAAACATCGATAATAGAGCATTAGCTAGTTTTTTCATTGATACAAAATTACTTTATAAAGAATCCCACACGTTCAAAATTATATTTTCAATTTTACTGTGGGATCAATTTTATCTGCACTACTTTCACACAGTTTTCCTTCTACTTCAGAAATCAAATCTTCAAATTTTGTTTTCCACACTACGCTGCTTCGAAATTCTACTAATTCCATTTCTAAGTTAGCTATACCTAGCCATAAATTCTTTTTAACTCCATTGTTTCAAATTCAGTTTTGTATGGATATAAAATAAATTGAAATGTATTTTTCCAAACATTTAAATTGATCGAATCTGTCCTCAAAACCTTGTTTTATTTCACGGAGAATCATTGAATATGTTTTAATTGCATTTTCTTGAATGTTGACCGTGTTTTCAAAAATTATTGTATTTTCAAAATGTTTTCTTAATTGAGGAAAATATTTCATAATGTTCATTTCTAAATCCTTACTAAAGATATCAAGTTTTGCCATAAATGTTTTTATATTTTCATACATAGTTAAAACAATTAATCCTTGCCCTTGAAGTTTTTTATTCAGTTCATTAAAATGCTGAGTGATGTCGCATAAGAACATTAAATCATTTAACCAATGTACATTGGATAATTCATCGAAGCTGTTGTCTTTTCAATTAAAAAGCTTAATTTCATCCATTAAATTTACAAAACGGTTAAGGACTTGACCGCAACTAAGCCATCGTACGTTGTTGTATGTTAATATCCCAGAATATTGGCAATCAATTTCCTCTAAGAATTGTGCAAATTGCCGTTTATTAAGACTCTTGCGTTTATAAAATTGATTATTTTATTACAACTGACATTACACTGGAAAATGTTTTTAATCCATGTTTCGCACACAAAACTTGCTGGTGTATTATACAATGAAATTCGATCAGAGAATGTGAAATATTTTCCTTAAGATACCGAATAAATCCAATGTTTTTCCCTACCATACTAGGTGCACCGTCTGTTGTTACAGAAACTATTTTCTGAAGGTCAATATTCATTTCTTTAAATGCAATATCAAAATTTTAAAAATATCAAGACCAGTACACGTCCCTTTCAACGTTATTAGATTTATTAATTCTTCTTTCATTACATTTCTGACTTATACCGAGCAAAAACTGCTAATTGTGCATAACCATTTACATCATTACTCTCATCTAAAGCAATTGAATACATTTCTGCATAATTTAAGTCGTTATGTATTTGTGAAAAAATATTTTTTCTAGTTCTATGAGTCGATTCTTAATTGTGTTTTCTTTAAAATCAGCAAACAATGTAGGACTACATTCTAAAAAATGCTTTTTTACAAATTCTCCTTCGGAAAGAGGTTTCCCGTAGGAGCAATGCAATGCAACTTGAAAACTAGCAGCTGTAATGTTGTTATTTGGAACGAAAAAACTTTTAAAACACTGCCTTGAGAAAGATTTTCTTTTTCTTTTGTAAAAAATATGTTTTTCTTTCTTCATCTGTTGTCATTCTGAGATTAGAATGCAACGTTTCAAAATGTCTTTTTACATTATACGTACGTGAAGTCACTTTTTCATTACAAATAACGCACATAACCATTTTATTCTTTTCAATCACACCATATTTATCAAACCATTCAGCTTGATATGGTCTTGAACTTGTATCGCTTGTTTTTAATTTTTAAACGCCGCCATATGTGAATTTGGAATACAATAATTTAAAAAAGCTTAAATGCGAAATGCGTGCCTGTTTGTTAGTTCAGCGCTGGTACTGACTGGTGACTGGTACCGGTACATATTCCCACTCCACGATGACGAATATGCGCGTTAAGTTCCATAGCTAGAGGCTAGCAAAATGTCCACTTGGAAATATTTGTTTTCATATAAAAATTAATTTATAAAATCCAATCAGTGGGTCAGTTAAAAAGTTTGAGTGGGTCAATGTCTGACCCACGGGTCATAGGTTTGCCACCACTGCTCTATACCTAAACACCTTGGGGAATTCTCTTTAGATTGGTACCTGAACGATCGCACCTTTTTCTTTTCTGCTTGATCGTACAAGCAACGACACTGTTCCATTTTAATTTCTTTTTCAAAAATTTGGTAAGCTTTTTATTTCATTCAATTCAGAAACAATTTCTTATAATTTCCGTTGTTAACGATTTAGCACGATAAGATAAAACATTCAGACGTTCTGCCACATTTTTTCTACAATACGTTGACATGGATTTCTTTTAGTCCTGTATCTAATAATGTTGCTAGTCAAGATAGATCTTAGCAGAAATTCAGAGCGGTGGGAAATTTATACATTTCTTCACCTCGCTTTGTGTCTGTGTAGGGACGCGCTAATAATTTTTCCTAAATCGGTAAGTGCCGCTGATCGTAAAAATGCGATCAAACAAAACTATGGGACAAGAGGAAGTTCTTTCACATCATTCATGAATTTATCATACTTTCGCCTCGTATGGTGACTGATTAGGCATGAATTGAATTTTTTTAACAGTGACCGGCATAATATCTAGCAGATGAAATCTTTATCCTTCGTGGATTCTTACCTTTAATCACATTCTTAGAGTCAATGACTGGGTTTGTTTGAAGGTGATACCTATTACTGCCACAGTTGTTATTGCGATTGACTTTACATCGTGCCATATTTTTTGAAACTTTTATTCATTTGTATTTTCTTTTTCTATTTTTTCACTCAAAATTTCTCACCTCTCTTTTTCTCACTTCTTTCTTTTATTGCTTTGTTTAGTTTTGGATTGAGGTTTAGATGTTATATCTTATGCGGCGACTTTGTCTACTTTGTTATTACATAGATCATTTGAACTTTCATAGAAGTCCAATATTAGGGGTACAAAAAAAACTTTTTTTTCTTTTACTGAATTTCTTACTTCTCAATTTTGTTTTCCTGTGCTTTGTTCTCTCTCTCTTCCTGATTTTCTTCCCCTACTTTTTGCTTAAAGAACTGTCGCTTTTGGAGGTTACTGGTTGCTTTGGGTTTACTTGCACTCAAACATTCAAACGACTACTGCATTCCTTCCGGAATATTTTCTTTTCATGATACCGTTTTCTTTTGAAGATTTTTTTGCTGATTTTTCTTTAATATGCGTTTTTTTTCTGGTTGGATAGTTTTTTCTTTACTTGGAATTTTAATTTAATTTTATTTTTAATTTACTGAAAACAGCACATACCCATGTTTTATTGAAGTCAGATAACAAAGCAAATATCCAGATTCTCTTCTCTGATTCTACTTATTTTTTTGTTCCTTTTTTTTAGGTTTCTTTAATGTCCCTCTTGGTTGACGGATTTTGCTATTCTTTTGTTCCAGTGGTGTACCATACGATGCAACACGGTTTGAGCGAAAATAATACATTACAGGGCGTTACAGTTTTTCTTACTGGTAGTTAGAATTTCCAATTTCAGATTTAGATTCTGGTCGATGTTAAAGTTTTTCTCTCCGAATTTTTTGGGAGAAAATTTGTAAGGTACAAATCTTCTTTAGTACTCTGTACACCTAAATATCTTAGGAAATTCCTTTTTAAGTTGATACCACACCCTTTACTTCTCTTGCATAATCGTAGAAAAGTGACTCTGCCCCACTAAAATTTCATAAGCTTTATAGTTTCATTGGATTCAGATACAATTTCTTATAATTTCCGTTGTTAAAGATTGTTCTATGTTAGCTTGTGGCTACAAACACCAAGATCTGCCTTTTATAGCAGATTCGCATATTACTCCATATTTTATATAGAAATAAGTTATGGACGGTTTCCAAACCAAAAATTTTAATAAAAATTGCATATTGGTTTTATACACTGTGTCCAATTAAGTTGGAACCATATGGGAAACTTTTTATTCTTAGTTTTATGAAAAAGTGTCATTCAATATAAAAATGTTGTGCATGGTCTAAAACTTAAAATATAATTATCAGATATCAAATATTCTGACCGTATATACAAGGTTTGTGAAAAATATGAATTTTATTCAAGTATTTTTAAGAATATTATCAATTGTTATTAAAAAAAGTTAATCATAATAGAAAACTATTGTCAGATATCCAATATTATCCATCTCCATGAAAGAGTAATTTTTGATAATTATTAAGTTATGTAACAATGCAAATGAAAAAATAAACAAGTTAAACTAAAACCCAATAAATAACATTTATAACAATATATTGGAAATAAAACAATTTGTTTCTAATTCAATTGACTAAAGCCTCAATATATCTACCATCTTTTTCGAAACACTTAATGGTTCGTCTATCAAATTCCCTTATTACATTCTTGATCATATCTGCCGTAAGTTCCTGGCATGTTTCTGTAATTGTCCTTTCTAAATGGTCAATATTATAAAAGGCCTTTGCTGGTAAACCCTATATTTTAAGTAACCCCATAAGAAATAATCCAGAGGGGTTAAGTCTGGGAGATCTAGCTGGCCAAAAAATGTTACAAATATCTTTGTCATTAAATATAGTTTCAAGGTATTCCTCACAGCTACTGTGGTATGGCATGTAACACCGTCTTGTTGAAACCATATACGTATCTACTAGGATAATTCGCCAATAAAATCGTTGTATAATTCATTTTGTACAAAAATTTAGATAAAGTTGAGCATTCATGAAATGTCGAAAAATATGGTCCTATTACTTTATTTTTATAAATACCACACCATGCGTTGGTCTTAAATGAATATTAGTCGCGAGTTTTGATTGTAAAGTGAGGAATACTGTCACACCACCAGCGACAATTTTGTGAACTGATAGTTCCATTTGATGTGAATGTTGCCTCATCGGTAAAAAATATATTTCTTAATAAAAGGGACACTCTTCTAATTTTCCTTGTATTAACGAGCAAAATTTAATCCGCTTGTGATAATTTCTTTCTTTCAATGTATGAACAAACTGAGGTTTGTATGGATAATATTTGTTACTTTTTAAAATGATTGCCATTGTACCCCGTACTTACTTCATTTCTGATCAAAGACATTCTTTTTCTCAATGACATTTTAGGATGTTCTACTATAGATAGCATCTTGTAATTCCATGTCCTCACTAGCAACCGGCTTCTGACGTTTGTTATTGAAAATGCTGAATATTTTTGTATTCAAATATCTGTTGCTATAAATAGCGACAGGTTCACGATGAGTCTTATAATTATCTCCCACAATCAAACTATTTCAATTTTCCTCTCACAACTTAACAGAGCCGCCATTTCTTGTATTTTATAAATTCTAACTAGCGACTTGACGTTTGTCATCAGTACATCATTCTATGGCAAATTGCTAATAAACAGAATTTGTCAGGGCATCCTAATTTAAATTTTTATCGGCAAATTACAAATGCTAATCCAGGAAAATTAATAAAAATTTAAAAATTACTTTTTATGGCAGATAGATAATATTAGATATCTGACAATAGTTTCTATTATGATTGACTTTTTAATAACAATTCCCAATATTCTTAAAAATAAAGATTCTTTACTTTGAGTAAAATTCATATTTTTTGACAAAACCTTGTATATACGGTCAAAATATTTGATATCTGATAGTTATATATTTTTAACTTTTATATAAAGAATAACTTTTCAAAAACTAAGAATAAAAAAGTTTCCCATATGGTTCCAACTAATTGGACACCGTGTATATAATTTAGATCTGATTAGATTTTGAGAATAATCTATCAAAACTAAAAAACAGCCGTTAACTTAGATAGATTTTTGAAAACTATTTTCAAAAATATTTATTTTACATATTTTTAAATACGTTCTTTGACATTTATTAATATTGAGGCGACGTGAAGTTCTCTTGGTAACGCTTGTTTTTCTTATGTGTTACACAACAAATGAAAGGTAGATAATACTTTGATGCAGAAACAAATAATAATTAAATTTATAGATTTCCAGTTTCCCTAAAAAGTACAATTGAGTGTTTTCATTAAATTTATATTTAAGAAAATTATACTTCATTGTTTAGTTATAAACGTAAAAGGAAACCCCAATACCACAAAAAGTATGTAATGTGCTCAGAATTAAATATTTTCATTTTAAAATATCCAAAACACCGTCTTTTAAAATTATTCTTTAAACGCGTTCCCATTGGTCGTGACGTCAACACTGTATAAATGATAGCTTGTTTACGTTTTACCCTTGATTCTGGTGGTCATCTTAGTTTTCATTTGTGTTTATTGGAATTAAAAGGGAGTGTTTATAAAAGCATAACATCGGAAGACTTGTTCGAACAACCTGTTGCCTATACATATGTTTATGGTGATGGACTTTATTAAGAATGCCAACAATTCAATTCCGTTAAGATAAGAGGTGTAAAGCTACAGCGTAAGTAATACCATTGTAATACATATTCACATTAGGTATAGACACATGTTCTTTCAAAATGAATTTGTGCTTTATATAATTACTATAGGGCACCATGTAAATTGGCAATGAAGGATATATTCATACATTCAAAACAACAATAGTGGGAGTAAAAGTACTAGTATAATGTATTTTTATTAACTTATAGTGTTTTTTATACACTATTTACACCCGACATGACATAAAAACACTTTCACCTGTATAACAACACTAAATACTAACGTAAACACCATTAATTTACTATTTTATGTTATTAATACAAGGAATGACGTCACGATACAGACGACCTTCAATTGAACTGTTTGGGCGCCATGTTTTCAGTGTTTGAATTTAATGCACACTTTATAAAGTACACAACAATTAAAAAAAAATTTACAACTGACCGAACATCTTTTTATGTATGGGCTTCAATTTTACACATTTTATAAAAAGTTGGAAAATACCGAAATCACAAGAAATGTGTTTGTTGCATGGAATATGCTACCAATCGACAATAAAAAAAGAATTTAAAGCGAATTTTGGTAGTAAAGTAAGCTGTTATTAATGCGAGGTAACCAAAACACACTTCCGATGACTACATTAACTTTCATCAAATATTTTATCGTTTTAATGATGAAAGTAAAGGTAAAAAGATCATAACTCTTAATTATAACCACCGCTTTTACAATAAAGTAAATTTCTTAACAATTTTTATTGTTTGTTAATAATTGGCAATTTTTACATTTAATTAGTATTTGTTATTATTTATAACATAACAGCACAAATATTATTATTTCCTAATATGATTTCAAATTCATTTAATATTTTATTGTGTAAAGCGGATTGTAATATTGTACACCACATTGTTCTATATAATTTTAAAATAAATATCAATGTTTTTATTGTTTAATTTGCTTTTGTTTCAAAACAGCTTTAAACCCAGATGACTCGCATGCACTATTGTATTTTTTACTGTTGAAAACAATAATAAACACAATAATAATGTTATTTAACTTTTTAATTTTTCTATTCCGTATAGTACATAATTAAAACAAAACAATACTATTGTTATTTAATATTTAATTTAGAATTCATTTATTCAGTTTTTAACAAGGTCTCATATTGATTTATTCAGCATTACCTACCTATTTTTATATAATCGATGCATTTTTTTTTGAATGTTCGATTTTAAAAATTACACTGTAATTCAAAATATTAAGAAAAAATAAGGCCCTGTTTTTGACAAAATAATAGTAGGTTACCGCCTGTGCCATGTAATTTTACATAGTATAAATCATGTTTTATACCAAAAAGAAATGTCATTATATTGTTTATTAACATTTAAATGCAAAAATCGTGGTTTTTCATTATTTTTTCAGTTCGGTGTAAAGAACCAACGTTAATGGTGTAAAAAGAAAAGTTGTAGAGGATAAGAATACGAATAAAATGAGCACTAACTCGACTCGGTTGGATAGTAATTTTTCGAGAAAAATCCGAAACCGTGAAATATTTGCGTTTTTTTTTTAAAATTTGTAGTTCCGTCAATTTTTAGATGTAGCGCAAATCTTTTGGGAAATAAAATAATAATGTAGTCTGTTGGACTGTTTTACAATAAAGTATTTATACAATGTTGTAGTATAAAAATTAAATTAATATATCATTATTATATCGAACAGTTAGAGATTGCAGCTCCAAGAGTAGTAACCAGCAGATTGGTTGTATGAACAACCATCTGATAAAATAAGGCACCATTAGTAAATATTAATAGTAAATAAGGGCCAAAAGAACAAGATAAAAAAAAAAAAAAAAAAAAAAGAAAAAAAAAAGAAAAAAAAAGGTGAGAAGGAAGGAGGATTGTTTTTTTTAAGGTGTGAATTGTAACTTTTAAAAATTAAAAAAAAAAATTTTTTTTTTAATCGGGTCCAAAAAAAAAAAAGGAAGAGAAAAGGTATTCTAAAAAAAAAAATTTATTTAAAAACATTAAAGGAAAGAAGAAAGAATGGGAAGTAATTAGTAGTTAACCTTTTACTGGCCGCACCTTGATGTCATGTCCATAGAATGATAATATTCTAATAGGTTGTTATTAGTATTATATTATATACAGGACTAAAATAAAATTTTGTATACATTTGCTGATTTTGAAAAACGACATGTTACCATTTTGGGAACGTTGGCATGTTGCAGTACACGAAGTACTTTAAAAAATATGAAAGCGAATTTTATTATTATTTATTTCTGAGTGCATGTAAAATATATAAACTGAACGATTATTTAGTCATTGCCTTAGCAGAACGTGTATACGCCTACTTGGAATGAAAATGATCAAAACAAACATTTTGTGAAGACGTTTTTCACATTTGCTGCATTTCAGCCTCGTGTTGTTTTGGCAGACTATGCAACGTCCTTGCGATGTACTTGTGGGAATGTGGTTGACACCGTCAAATCTGATGTCTCGTAATACAGGTGCAGATGGCCCTCCCCTTCTTCTTCTTTGGGCTGCGCCCACGTTGATAAGCGCTAATGCTACGTTTCGTCTAAACTGCAGATGGGTTATAGCGTTTCCGGGATTTATATGTTGATAAAACCGAAACGCGGCAATAACGGCTAAATTTAGACCATTTGAGAAAAGGTTCCACCACCACTTCTTCGATCGTAACATAGGCCTGTAGCTGGCAGATAAGCGGTCAAGAAGATCCACACCTCCCATGCCGAAATTATACATACTAATTAGGTTTGGTTGGGTGACATCTTTTTTGTTTACAGACTTCACTCTACGTGTCGTTGTTTGAACTGGTGTAACTTTGAAGTGGTTACTTGCCACAGTCACTACTGCATTGTCGTTCCATTTTACACATACTACAAACCCGTCTGACCTATAATCGTAAGAACCTCTATCCTTTTCTTCATGTCCTTTGACGATATCAAGGGACATTTGTTCGTTCTGTTCTCTCTCACCGTACCACAAGCACGAATACCTTTTTGGACAAATCTGTTAGAAGCGCGTGGCTTGTAAAAAATTGTCAAAATACACTACATGTTTATCAGGGTTTTCTATTACTTCCAGCATCGAATGTACCACCCGGCTTCCTAAAGGTGTTGTACGGTCTCCTGACTTCCCACAATAAATTTCCAAGTTATATGGATATCCATCGTTTCCACAAAGCATCCAAATCTTGAATCCAAATCTGATCGGCTTATTTTTAATGAACATTTTGGCTGAGTGTCGCCCATGATATGGAACCATGGCTTCATCTATACTAAGATGTTTGTGAAATACCCCAAACTGTTGAAAACGTTCTTTTAGTTTTTCATAGAATACCAAAACTTTTGCCACCTTGGAATTAGAAAGGTTACGATTGTCAACGAGATGAAGGTAACGCTTTATGGTTCGAAATTTTTCTCGGCTCATTGTTTGAGCGAAAATCGGGGCTTGCATATCGTTTGCCGTAGACCAGTAATCATTTTCAGATGGCAGGCTATGATAGCCACTGATAAGTAGTAATCCTAGAAATTGTCGGATCTCCTCGTCAGATACATCAAAGTTATGATCATTTTTTTCTCTCCTAGCATAGAGCTGAGTTTGTTCTCGAATATAAGAAATAATTTCGGTTGTAAGAAATAAACAAAATATTTCATATTCTGACTTTCCAACATGTTCTTCGCCTACTTTTGAGGATCCTCAGCGTCACGATCGATTGACACGTTTTGCGTTTTTTCCACATTCCTCTTCTTTTCTTTGAAGTTTCTTCTTCTCCCTCTTCATCGTCCGAAGAATCTTGAATATGTAGCTCCACTCTCCAGGAACTTCCTGGGGCATTTCATGCGAATGCAGTACATCGTCATCAATTATCTCTTCATCACTATCAATATCTTGATTACCAGATTCTGGAGGAAGTATTACTATATCAATCTCTTTGGCAGACGAAGCTTCAACATCATCTACCGCGTTTGTCAAAATCTGTATCTGGCGACAGATCTAAAACATAATTATTTCTATATTGTGTAAAATTTAACTTTTTATTGTTAGACTAACCCGTAAAACACCTTTGGATCCATAATTACTTACGGCACACCTGATCAACACTACAGTCAAAATAAATACACTAATCAAATTCTAAACAAAACTAAAAATCAGAATGAAAATTCTGTTTGCAAAATAAACGGCTTAACTTCAATACAACTGCACTGTTCGAATTCCGCATGAAAACTAAAACCGACTAAAAATTTCAGTGTAAAGGAAACACCTGCAATGACAAGTTACGACTTGCAGCAGCCTGTACTTGTAACACTCGACGACGATTGATGACAGATTGTGTTCGGTACTGGCCAACGTTACCAATTTGGGACATGCAAATTTATGATCCATTTTTAGAAAAATATAATTTAAAATTTGAAATCTTGATAGCAGTTACCAATTCATTCTATTGACTATCATTCTAGCAAAAAATGGTTCTCAAAAACAAAAATAGTGAGTTTGTTGTTCATTATTGCTAAAAGAAGCAAAACTTCAATTTTTGGTAAACTTCCGACATGTTTTTTCCTTGATTGTGCCAAAAATTAAAAGCATCTTTCATAACGGATAAGTACGAACCCTATTTTTAGTAATAAACAGCTATACTGACGAACAATATTATGTATAACTGGTAAAACGAAATACAAGCTATGTTCCCAAAATGGGAACGATGGCCGTTAAAGGTTAATGTATGCAAAAACCCTACAATTGTCGGGTAATTAGTTTATGCATAATTATGAGTTAAATTTTAATGCAATATATTCAATCGAGGTTGAATGCTCGTGTGGTGGTCCGATTTTCAGAAATAAAAAAAATTGAAGGTGAAAAGGAAGGGAACAAAACGTATACTCATTTTTGATAAAAAATGATATTGCTCATAAAAAATGCATTCAAAGGACTGAAATTGAGCGATTACGAGCAAGTGGTAGAGAGGTTGGGGTACCCGGCCGTTAGCAGCGTGTTTATAACGCAATTTCCCTCAAACGGAGCTAGCAGCCGGATACCCCCAGCCACTCCGCCGCTTGTTCGTCCTCGGTCAATTTCAGTCATCTTTGCATTCATTTTTTGCGTGTTAAGCATTATTTTATCAAAAAGAGAATACACGTTTTGTTTCTTTCCATTTCATCTTCAAACCTTTTGATTGCTGACGATCTGACCACTACACGACTAGCATTTTTGAGTATCAATGAAAGATGCAAGACGAGGAAACTCAAGATAAAAATGGTGTTAACGATATTTTCAGAAGGTGAAAACAAGTGATGATAATGTCCAAAAAGAGGAAAGTAATGGTATACGTCAAACATAAATTCGTAACTCAAAACGTCAAAACAAGGGTGTTCCACCAAAGAGATTGTTAGACGAAATTAATGTGATACATGAAATTAATGAACCAAAGAATTACAACGATGCAATCAAGCAGTGATGGAAAATTAAGACAAGCGCTGATGGTGTAATTACTCGATATAAAGATAGATTCGAAGAGAGAGAATTTTTCACCGAAGTTTGATTAAGATTATGATGAAGTGTTCGCACCAGTTGTCTTGCATATAACTTTTTAAGAGTTGCATTGTCAGTGGCTGCAAAACGTGAATTGGTGGTTCATGATTTTGATGAAGAGACAGCTTTTCTTAACGGAAAATTAAATGAGACAATTTACATGCGACAACCAGAAGGTTTTTCATCACGGTGAATGTTCAATAGTTTATAAGTTGCAAAACAAGTATTTACGGCTAAAATAGGCAGAACGATCGTGGAATAGTACATTACATGATGTACTAGTATTGGTAGATTTCAAACAAAGGTAGATATTTCCTCCTATAAATTATCAGTAATTTGATTGTTCTTTCGTTGAGGAGGGCACCAAAACCATTATAACGTTTTTTTCAGGCAACGTTTCGTTCAGCAGGATGTGCACTTCTTTTATGTGTTATATCCATGGTAACTGGTAGTGTTTAGCAAATCGTTAATTAAAATTACACAAATAGTGGAAATGCGTTAAATAACAATTGGTTAAGTTATATTTCTCTAAACCACCGTAAGTACTCGTTCTTTTCTCTTTTTCTTTGTACAAATTTTATATGGCACGTGGAATATTTTAGACGTTACGTCACGTTACATTTTCTCTGCGTTTTGTTCTGTATCTGGAGAACTTCCTGGAGTGTTAGAGGCCAATTAAGACATTCCTTTTTCGATGAAGTACCTCGCTACGGGTAGCGGTATCAGACCGCTGCAGCCTATCGGTGGGTACCACGTCTACCAGGATTGACTATGCTTTGTGGCTTAAACGAGGTAGCCTAACGCCTTCCAGTTCTCTTCCAAGAAGAATCCCGTGCACAATTGAGGAACTGTCGATTTCGTCGCCAATTGAAAAATCATACTCTAGACTTTGTTCACATAATGCAGCTAAATTTTAGTGTTTAATTATCTTATTTATTGCTACTGAGAGTGAAGCACATGTACATACGACATAAAACGGCTTTAACCTTTAGTTTTAAGTAAAACCCTATTTGGTGGTACACTCAACAACGGTTGTAGCGAAGTCAAAAGGCCTTTTGGGTTGCGGAAGCTACTTGCCCCGTTTGATAAGTTATTTTAAGCGTCAGTGTCGTTGCATGTTCGACCCGAATAATTGCCGTGTAAATGGTATATGTACACCAGTGTTCCTATCAGTAGTACTCAGTTGAAACTTTAACACTACGAATTGTGTTTCTGAAGCTAACTGTAAATTCGGTGCCCTATTCGTATAGATTGCTTATTATTAAGCGAGACTACAGCTTAAAGATACGTGACGACATCCGACAGTCTTTCTCCTTTTTCACTCTCCTGTTACTATAGAAATTTTAAATTGTCTGTCTTCCTTTTATGGTTAATTATTGTGTCAATTTGTTTAATCTAGTGTATCTCGTATTAGGATTAATCTCCTGTTGGTCGGTTTTATTTGTCTCTCTGACCCAGCAGGTGGCGCCTTGTTAGGACAGCGGTTTAATTTCTTCGATTTTCTTAAGAAACCCCCCCCCCCACTTTACGACGACGCCGGGAAGCTGCTGTTCTACCTAAACAACTTATTTTTACCAAACTACTACGATACACCGATCCGTACTTTCTTTTATTTTTTTTAGCTTCATCTAGAGCCTTCGTTTACTTGTAAACTGAAACCGTTACAGGTAGAAGCAGTAAATGAAACAAAATGGTTGCGACAATTACTCGAAGAAATGCACATTACATTTAATTGGGGAACAATCATGTATAAAGACAATCAGGATGTATCGAATTACTGTATGCAACAAAATAAACAGTACTGAAATTATGAAACGTTTATTATCTATGTTTTACGTACTTTACATATATACTAAAATATACTTGAAAGCATTATTCACGTCGACGACGTTCCCGATAAAACAGATGTTCAAGATGCCCTCCGTTCAGTTCCGAAAACATCCGTAGCGTTCGCGAAGGTTCATAAACATGTCTGTGAACACAGGTTGTTGCATGGCACGAAAAAAACGTCGAATTTTAACCCGTAATTTGGAATGTCGGATGGTGGATCGCTACGGAAAACAGCCTCCTTCAGCATTCCCATATGTACGCATCAGGTGGTGTTAGGTCTGGTGAGTGAGATGGATTCATATTGGTTGTGACTGTCCTGGACGACCCACGTGACCTTTACGTTGATGCAAAGCACACTTCCCGTGCGACGCAAACTTGTCAACAACTGATAACAAAACGGCGTTACTCGGAGCCTGTTTCATAAAATTAGTCCTAAATGCGTCGGCAACGGCTTCGTTTAAGCTTGGACCGTTTCGCGCCCGTTTCCGTATGACCGAAAATAGTGCTCCACGATAAAAACTTTTCTGCAACAGTGAGAACCATTTGAAGCAACTCACCACTACAACACATTCACATATGTTATAACCTCGTTTGAAACCACTCGGCACGTTTCGGCGCATGCCACATAACATTTGACACATGCGCATTTCAGTAAAGTTTATTTTGCCGCATACCGTATTACGTTATCACATTAATACGAAAGATAAGATGATAAGAGATACTGTTAGAAGAAAATAATTAAATGTGTTTTATTGCCCATGTGCAAAGATGGTTGAGATTTGTTAACTAAGTCTATTATCATTGATGAAACACAATTATTTTATTAATAAGTGTGATTTGTTATGAACGAGGAGGAATGTTGGATTTGAATGTAACTTCTAGTTCATAAATTACGCTAACGTTCACATGATGTTCAGTATTTTATTGTTACTTTTCTATGACAACAAATTATTGTTTTATTACTACAGTCAAAATATTTGTCACCATAAAAGTATTCATTCAATTCAAAAATAAAAGTTTATTTAACAAACTTTTAATTCGTGTATATATTTTTACATAGAAGAGATTGTTGGCATATATCAACACTCTTCAGGATCTAGGAATTTAAAAAAAACGCAAATATACCACTTTTCTCGAAAATTAGTATCCGATCAAGTCGAGTTAGTAGTGCTCGTTTTATTCGTATTTTTATCCTTTACAACTTTTTTTGCATTTAAATGTTAATAAACTATATAATGACAATTATTTTTGGTATAAAACACGACTAGAAGGTACTTTATTCTATTTACAATTACATGGCACAAACGGTATCCTACTATTATTTTTGTCAAAAATACTATTTGCTCTATTGACTCGGGTATATTTTATTGTAAATGTTGTTACGATTTTATTTCCTGTATTTAGGTCGTGAGTCGGCTTAGAACTTGTGTCGCTGCTAATTTGCTATTGGTGGAAATAAAATCTGATTGAATTTTCGAGACGGACAGCGAACATTTTCCTTTCTCGTTTGATACACGTGGATGTTTTAGCATTTTCATCTGAAATGAAAGTCTCACCAAAAACTATTTAATGTGGGTTTCCAATACAAATTGGTTTACGTTTAATCTGGCTACATTCACTGTGAGTATTTGGGTTTCTTTCCTATTTGTTTTAATTCTGATTGCTACATATGCTTTTAGGACGTTGTGTTCGGCATCTTATACACGTTGTGTACGATACTGAGATAACTCTCGAGAGTGATAGAGTAAGCTCATTAAGAACCTTCCCTATAAATGAACGCACCACGGTTCCGCAGTAATCAAGCCGCAGACCAACGGTGAATACCACGTCTACAGAGGTTGGCTATGTTGCATACTTCCAGCGGGGAGTCACTTGTTTGCTGTTCTTCTCCGCACACCACCCTGAGAAGAATCCCTGTCTATCTACCTTCTGCTACCGTCGCTAGCAGAATACTTTCATTCGGAACTACACTCGTGTTTACAGCTAAGTTTTAGTATTTAAATCACTTACTCATAAATAATAAGGTATGAAGCTCGAGTACAGATGACATAAAACGGCTCAATAGTTAATATTTAAGTAACTTTTATTCGATGTATTCTCTTCAACCGGAAGTTTGTTTAAATCAGCTCATTAAGGGTTGGGGTGCTTAATTTAGAGCACAAAAAGTCTTTTGGGTTTGCGGAAAGTACTTACCATTTTGTTTGTTGTTTCGGTTTAGTGTAACTCGCCGTGTGTAAATCATATGTGTACGCAGAGCCTTAAAAGCAACTACTTTTAATTTGAATAAGAACTCTTAACTCAAGCGTTTAACTAAAGCTTACCTGAAATTCGACATCTTAACTAAAGCCTGATTTATTGTAAGCGAGGCTGCTGCTAACGCACGTAACTATAGGCGACAGTCTCTATTTCTGTTGCACATTATCCTACTATTTTAAGATTTGTTTGTTATACTGTATTGTTTGTCTCTCTCTTTCTGGTTTGTGTTCGATTTAGCATATTAGATTTTAAGTAAAACCTGTTGATCTCCTGTTGGTCGTCGGTTTTATTTCGTTCTTTACTCAGCAGGTGGCGCCTTGTTAGACCAGCAGTCAGATTTCTTATAGCTATTCAGGAATCCACGCCACTCCCCGACAAAGCCGGACGCTGCTGCTCTAACTACTATAAATTATCCTCCACTAATTTAGTGCGCTACCTCGAGCCAAATTCCCTTTATTTTTTCTAGATTGTACCGCTAGAGCCGTCGCTTTTTTTCGTATTTTGTAAACTACAACCGTTACAATGTTGGCGTTTTTCTTTTCAATTTATAATATAAAGGGCTTTTTACTGAATTGATTATGTTTAACATCGAAAAAATAGTGTTTTAATTGGTAATTATGTTTTAACGTTTTAAGGTTTCTTTTATGCTTATAAACTACCGCAATTATTATTTAGTAACGTGTTTATTTATTATGTGCTGAGTACCGCATTTTCCCATGTTATGTAAAACTTTAATAACGAATCTGAAGTATTGGTTTAAATTGTAGGTAAAAAATCTTTTATTATAGAAGAAAATGAGGCCACAAAACAAAATGCTTTGTACACCACGTGTACCCATTTAAATTATACCTATATTAGTGGATACAAATTATCGTAGCGTATTGAAACTGTATTTATAATTAGCTACTTACTTTCTTCATTTAGATTATTGCTTTAATTCCGTGTTCTTTTGATCTTCTTTAATCAAATGAATAGAAGTTTATAATTTAATTATAAAAATTATTATTTATTGCGCCAAGTAAAGATACAAATTAATTTATTGAATATCTTTGATACGAACTTTGTTCATGTAAAGAAATTATCCAAGCGAACGAAAAATAATTAATTGCGGCCATAAAAATAATATAAGAAAATAAAAATGTGAAATATTCTTTAGACATTTTGATGACGTTACTGCTCTGCCTAAGAAGTATCCTCAACTATATTTTCAGTGCACATTATCTCAAAGAAAAGCTGTAATCTTTCGAGGATCCTTTGAATCTGAAGCGTATAGTACAAAGGGCTTTCTTCCTGAAGATACACTTATTGCAGCATTCAAAGAGTACTTATAGGATGGTGACGTCATAAATATGTGTGACAGGATGTCACATGCAGAAATAAAGAGAAGCACGCAAACCTTTTGTTCTATACCGTAATTTATTTTCAACGAGATATTGTTCTTCGCCAAAAGAATTTTGCTAAATTAAACAATGCGCCGTATTTATGTTGCAAAAAAATAAATATTTTTAAACGCTAGGTGAACAAACGTACGCGTGTATGTGAATATATTTACATAAATACCTTTTTAAAAAAAATATTTACATATTTTATTTGCAAACTAAATATTTACTTTTCTTCTTTCACGTGTCTACATTTTATCTAAATGGAAAAGCTAAGTGCTTTAAGTTCCTTTTAAAGCTTTTAGCATTTAATGTAATAAGTCGTTTTTAAATAGGTCACAATTCACACCCGTCTATATACACAAAAAAATCAATACCTCATTATCAGGTTCATCGTATTAATTACCGACGAAAAAAATTGATTAATTTAAATGAAGTCGCGTCGGATATTAATTGAATTTACAGTTGCTTATTAATGAACGGCGACGCCACGAAAATTCTAAAAAAACATTTTCATCATGTTAAATTAAATAGAAACTTTTAGTCTAGAGTCATACTTTAATATGATATTAACTGATTGAAACAAAAATTAATTAACTAAGTTTCCGCTAATTAAGTATTTTAATTTTAGAAGATAAACTGAATAAAACCGATCCATTATCTATGTACTATTTATTATAAGTTTATACAAATTAATTAAAACTATAGATACGTAAAAATCGCTTTCCAATTATAATTAAAGTAATTTTCTTGTTAAAATATTTTTCTTAAAAGTATTTATTCTGTACTTATTGTGTTTACGTAACTCAACGTACGTAATACATTGTAATTATGAATCTATATTAACAAATCAAAGCGTTGTTTATAATTATACACACTACTAAAGAAATTCTAAAAGTAATTAATGCCATTACATTAAACATTCAGAAAACAGTGAACGTTTTTTTGGGTTTAAAAGTGAAAATCACGTCTCGGTACGTTGACACTTAGCTTTATTGAATGAATAACATTTAATTGTTGTTGCTGTATAATTTGGTTCTAGGACGTGTTTTGCTACCAGAATACTACCGGGCTTCCGTTCTGTGTATTTGATGTGTAATCATGTTAAACGAGGAGCAAACAAAAATAAAATCTTTTGTTACGGTCAGATTGCGTTATTTTCTTTGATTAGTTTCCTATGTAAAGGGCTTTACATCCTCCACATAAATGAATGAATTCTAATTTTCTAAAATAGTATTACAATTTGTAATTATGTTTTTCTGATTTTGATGAGAATTGGACGCTCAAGCATAGTGACTCATTTCTCAGCCCTTCTATTTTTAATTTGCGTCTATTAAGAGATATAATGATTTTTTTGAGAATTTCTGCTACAAAACCCTCTGTTTGGCGAAAATTATTTTTTTTACGCTAAACGGTTTTGGCTTTATTGAAGTATTCGTTTTAAGTGGGTTGTTCTGTATTTTAAGTATGTTTTCGTACCCAGTTCGCTGCAATATTTGTTTTTTGTGTCGTTTGATATTTTAAATCAATCGGGTGTCGTGAAATTTCTTATCTTCGATTTCCCGCACTTAAGCTTGAAAGAAATATTTATATCGATAGGTTTTATCAAAGGTTGAGTAGAATCATTGTTTGTTCCATGAAAGAGCTTGTGAATGTTGTCATTTGTAAAAGTAAATTTGTTTTGTCTAAACTCTATAACTAGTAAGATTACAACCCACGCTTATATTTTCAATTTGCAGATTGCTTATTTTCCTGAGCATTTTTTTGTTTTTTTGTGTATGTAGAAATTCAGTGAGGGAGACGCACTCCCGAGTTTGTATTTTATATATTTTTAAGATTAGTATGTAAAAAGATTCAAGACTAGGAGTATAATTAAAACAAGTACAAAATTGTAGCGAATCATAATTGTTATTCTTAACAATCGCTAAACAGTGTGCGTATATGTTGTTCGCGTACAAACTATTAAAAGTGATTTGTATGTGACTGCTAAAGTTATATTAATGATAAGGATATAACGTGCTAGGAACCACTCGGTTTGCGAAATTAAAGAGAAATTTTGTTAGGCTAAAGCCAAACCAACGTTTGCGGACACTTCGACTTTATCTTATACGTGCGTCTCATCAGAAGAGAACCCAGGCAAGTTTACTCCGAGAACTACCGTGTATAGTGTTTGGTGCGCATTTAAGAATAAACCAATTAAATTAGAACGTCCTTGCGTATCTTTTTTGTTTTAATGTGTTTTGTTGTTTAAAACGAAACGAACTGAGATGGGGTTGTGAATTTCAAGTTTGAGGCTGAATTAATTATTTTGTTTCAAACAAAGACCACAGTATCATATCGTTTTATGAACATTGAAAATCTGTAAATAGTTTGTAGGTAAACTGCGGTATAATCTTTGTTACGGAAGTAAAAACTCGCTACCGTAATTATACGTTTGGTATTGCAGTAAAACAAATGCGTTTAATGTAAAAGAATACAACCGTGGTATAATCAATGTTTTGTATGATAAACTGGCATTTCAATAGAAACCATAAGTAATTCTTTTTCTCTTTTTATGAAACCTTTCCTTCCAACTGTTTACATTTTCCCGGATTTTTAGTAAGCATTTGTTGTACATTTAAAAAGATTTCGGTGGAGCCTAATAAAACCCCGAATGTGAATTGTGATAAGGAACTTTAGTCACCTATAAAGGTAAGTGAGAGATATTTTTCTAGACACACCCCTCGTCGTTGAGTTAGTTTGGCACAAAGACATCAACATATTTTAGCCGATCGTTTGTTTTACTTATTGCCAACAATAAAATTTTATGGTTTTAATGAGTAACTTTTAATAATTTTAATAAAATGTGGTTGATCTTGCGATGACACTAAAACATGAGGATAAGAAATAGTCATTCGACTGGTATAAAAACGGACGAAAAATAGTCAAAAATTTAAAAGTTATTGTCAAATTACCGAAGCGACAAACAAACAACATAGCCAAACACATAAAAATTATTGTTAAATTACCGGAGTGACAGACGAAAAATAGTCAAACCAAATACATATACAAAATATTTGTCAAATTACCGGAGCGACAGACAAAAATAGTCAAACAAATAAAAAGTCATTGTCAAATTAACGGAGCGACAGACGAAAAATAGTCAAACAAAATACATATACAAAATTATTGTCAAATTACAGGAGCGACAGACGAAAAATAGTCCAACAAAATACATATTGAAAATTAATGTCAAATTACCGGAACGACAAACAAAAATAGTCAAACAAATCAAAATTTATTGTCAAATTACCGGAGCAACAAACGAAAAATAGTCAAACAAAATACATATTGAAAATTATTGTCAAATTACCGGAGCGACAGACAAAAATAGTCAAACAAATAAAAGTTATTGTCAAATTAACGGAGCGACAGACGAAAAATAATCAAACAAAATACATATACAAAATTATTGTCAAATTACCGGAGCGACAGACAAAAAATAGTCAAACAAAATACATATTGAAAATTATTGTCAAATTACCGGAGCGACAGACAAAAAATAGTCAAACAAATAAAAAGTTATTGTCAAATTAACGAAGAGACAGACGAAAAATAGTCAAACAAAATACATTATTGAAAATTAATGTCAAATTACCGGAGCGACAGACAAAAATAGTCAAACAAATCAAAAGTTATTGTCAAATTAACGGACGACAGACAAAAAATAGTCAAACAAAATACATATTGAAAATTATTGTCAAATTACAGGAGCGACAGACAAAAATAGTCAAACAAAATACATATTGAAAGTTATTGTCAAATTAACGGAGCGACAGACGAAAATAGTCAAACAAAATAATATATTGAAAATTATGGTCAAATTACCGGAGCGACAGACAAAAATAGTCAAACAAATAAAAAGTTATTGTCAAATTACCGGAGCGACAGACGAAAATAGTCAAACAAAATACATATTGAAAATTAATGTCAAATTACCGGAGCGACAGACAAAAATAGTCAAACAAATCAAAAGTTATTGTCAAATTACCGGAGCGACAGACAAAAATAGTCAAACAAATAAAAAGTTATTGTCAAATTACCAAAGCGACAGACGAAAAATAGTCAAACAAAATAATTATTGAAAATTATTGTCAAATTACCGGAGCGACAGACAAAAATAGTCAAACAAATAAAAATTATTGTCAAATTACCGGAGCGACAGACGAAAATAGTCAAACAAAATAATATTGAAAATTATGGTCAAATTACCGGAGCGACAGACAAAAAATAGTCAAACAAATAAAAAGTTATTGTCAAATTAACGGAGCGACAGACGAAAAATAGTCAAACAAAATACATATACAAAATTATTGTCAAATTACCAAACGACAGACAAAAATAGTCAAACAAATCAAAAGTTATTGTCAAATTAACGGAGCGACAGACAAAAATAGTCAAACAAAAACATATTGAAAATTATTGTCAAATTACCGGAGCGACAGACAAAAATAGTCAAACAAATAAAGTTATTGTCAAATTACCGGAGCGACAGACGAAAAATAGTCAAACAAATAAAAGTTATTGTCAAATTAACGGAGCGACAGACGAAAAATAGTCAAACAAAATAAATATACAAAATTATTGTCAAATTACCGGAACGACAGACAAAAATAGTCAAACAAATAAAATGTTATTGTCAAATTACCAAAGCGACAGACAAAAATAGTCAAACAAAATACATTGTACAAAATTATTGTCAAATTACCGGAGCGACAGACGAAAAATAGTCAAACAAATTTAAAGTTATTGTCAAATTACCGGAACGACAGACGAAAAATAATCAAACAAATAAAAAGTTGTTGTCAAATTACCGGAGCGACAGACAAAAAATAGTAAAAAAATTTAAAAATTATTGTCAAATTACCGGAGCGACAGACGAAAATAATCAAACAAATAAAAACTTAATGTCAAATTACCGGAGCGACAGACAAAAATAGTCAAATAAAATACATATACAAAATTATTGTCAAATTACCGAAACGACAGACGAAAAATAGTCAAACAAATATATATACAAAATTATTGTCAAATTACCTGAGCGACAGACGAAAATAGTCAATACAAATAAAAAGTTATTGTTAAAATACCGGAGCGACGGACCAAAATAGTCAAACAAAACACATACACAAAATTATTGTCTAATTACCGGAGCGACAGACAAAAATAGTTTAAAATTAAGTTCTTGTCAATTTACCGGAGCGACAAACGAAAAATAGTCAAATAATAAACATATACAAAATTATTGTCAAATTACCGGAGCGACAGACGAAAAATAGTCAATACAAATAAAAAAGTTATTGTCAAATTACCGGAGCGACAGACAAAAATAGTCAAAAATTTAAAATTATTTTCAAATTACCAGAGCGACAGACGAAAAATAATCAAACAAATAAAAACTTAATGTCAAATTACCGGAGCGACAGACGAAAAATAGTCAAATAAAATACATATACAAAATTAGAGAGGCATTTCTCTACAATCAATCATTTCAAAAATATTAGATTGTATACTAACAAAGCAACTGATGTGGGCATCTAGAAATCTGATAATAAATGAGCAACATGGCTTTTATCTGGTCGCGCTACAACAACTAATCTCATGCAAAAGCATGCCTTTTTGTCGGAGGCTTTGGAGAATCGTATGCAGGTTAACGCTATTTATACTGATTTTCCAAGGCTTTTGATAAGGTAAACATCCGCACTTTGTTAATGAAGTTAGAACAGTACGGGTTCAATGTGATGATCGTTGAATGGTTAAAAAATTTCTTTGTAACAGGAAGCAAATTGTTAGAATCGACAGTCATTACTCTAGAGAAATAAATATACCTTCTGGAGTTCCCCAGGGTTCTAACATGGGGCCTGTACGGTTTTTGCTGTTTATAAACGATATAAGAGATTGTATTACTAAATGCCAATGTTTATTGTATGCGGACGACCTTAAGATATTTAGAACTGTAAAATATTCAGGACTGTATTTTGATTCAAAATGATTTAAATGCAATTCAAAATTGGTGTGGTAGAAATGATTTTTTCTGAATATTACTAAATGCAAAGTCATATCATTTTACAGAATTAAGTATCCCATAGAATTTTGTATCAATAATATTTTAATTAGAAGGGTAGAAACTATTAAAGACTTAGGAGTCACATTTAGTTACAATTTAAGTTTTGCGCACACATTTGTAACATCGTGAACCATGCCTGGAAAATGTTGGGGTTTATATTGAGAATTGGTAAAGATTTATCTTTCAGGTGTGTACAAATTTTATTTTGCTCATTAGTTTGTTCTACCTTAGAGTACTGTTCTCAAATATGGTCCCGTATCAGATCGTCGATATTGAAAAAAATCAAAATAGATTTTTAAAAGCAATATCTTTTAAGTTAGGGTTACCAGCATTCAACACTAATAATATTTTAATGCATTTGAACATGTCTACACTAGAAAATAGACGTATAATGGCCGATTTGCTTTTTATATACAAGTCGGTTCATGGGCAGATAAGATGTTCTACTCTTGTAGAATCACTTGATTTTTGGAACTCAAGTTATCATTGTAATACAAGAAACAATGTTTTGTTCAGAATTGGTCATTATAATTTTGGTGTGCCTATTACTCTCCTCTTGTACGAATGATGCGTTATGTCAATGTTTTACAATCTGATCCCCAATTTGATCTGTTTTACCCAAATATTAACGTTTTTCGTAGCAGAGCAAAATCTGTAGTTCATTTTCTCCTCTAGTGGTATAGTTTATTAGCGTAGTAAGAAAATAATATTAATTATTGATACCTTGCAAATGTTATTTCATTTTGTTTTGAAATGGATGTATTTTTATGTATAGTTGATACCTAGTTTATTAGCGTAGTTAGAAAAATTATTTATTGTTACCTTACAATTTTATTTTTATTTCATTCTGTTTGAAAAGGATGTATTCCGTTTGGATAATAATAAATAAATAAATAAATTACCGGAACGACAGAAGAAAAATAGTCAAAAAATTTAAAGTTATTGTTAAATTACCGGAATGACAAACGAAAAATAGTCAAACAAAATACATATACAAAATTATTGTCAAATTACCTGAGCGACATACGAAAATATTCAATACAAATAAAAAGTTATTGTCAAAATACCGGAGCGACGGACGAAAAATAGTCAAACAAAACACATATACAAAATTATTGTCTAATTACCGGAGCGACATACAAAAATAGTTAAAAAATTAAGTTCTTGTCAAATTACCGGAGCGACAGACGAAAAATAGTCAAATAATAAACATATACAAAATTATTGTTAAATTACCGGAACGACAGAAAAATAGTCAAAAATTTAAAGTTATTGTCAAATTACCGGAAAAGAAACGTTAAAGAAAAATTTTTTCAAAATTTGACAAAGAAACAAGGTCAAATCATCCACATGTCAGGGCAATTGTTTTGGTAACATTTTATTTATATGCGTTGCGTATCTTTGCAAATTTTTCAATCTACGCTATTACACATATTAGTAGATATATTAATGAAATAAGAAAGGGAAAAATGGCAAAAAAAAAAAATAGTTTTTCCAAAATACATGTAACGTCTTAAAAACCAAACAACGTTCAACAGCAAAAACTAAGATTGAATTAATAATTAGTTTATAAATTCTAATATTTATACAATAAGTCTCAACTTAAGTTCGCACTATATGGGAAACTTTTTATTATTAATATTACGAAAAAGTTGTTCTTCATAAAAGTTCTGCATAATGTAAAAACTAAAATGTAAATATCAGATATTAACATTCGTCGATTGTATAAGGTATGTTAAAAATATAAATAATTATCATTCACAATTTATTACTATTGTATTAGGGTAGACAATAGGAAGAAGATCATCGTCGTAAACATTTTGTATACATCGCTGTATATTTGAACATAGTTTACAATTTTAAATACATTTTCTTGATAATGATTTTCGATATTATAAAAATCTGATATTTGCATTTTAGTTTTTACACCATTTGTAAAGAATAATTTTTTTTCGTATTATTAATAATAAAAAGTTTCCCATAAGGTACGAACTTAAGTGGACACATTGTACTATATATACAGGGTAGCTTTTATGTATGGAACCAAGGCTCTGTAGCCAAAACGGTTGAAGACATCATTCTGGAAATTTTAGGGATCAAATCTGAAGCTATTTCACATAATTTGACACAATCAAAAATTTTTTGCTCGATAATTTTTGACACGGCCGCCATCTTGAATTTTTTAAATAGCAAGATGGGTCATGTGATATATCATTTGAAAGCTTATTTTATTTACTTTGTAACTGAGTTTGAATATTTATTATGGTTTAGTACAAGCTGATATGCTGATTGTCAAAATATAAAACTAATTAGTATTAACATTAGGATGTCTTTTTTCAAAATATAAGATATCAATATTCAGGCAGTTTTCTGTAATTATTACGTTTGCTGACTGATCAAACATTAAAAGATTAATGGCATTAAATAAAATCAATATTAAAATTGAAAGCTCCCCTAAAAGCTACTTATCAAAATCCTACACATTACCATATATTTTTATCAAAGTAGTAACAAGTCATCCTATTTAAAAGGATGCTCTTAACGATTAAGATTAGAAAAAAAACCGCGAAAATGTAATGTAGTGAAAACAACAATAATTCTCATTTTAGTAGTTTAGTCATTTCCTTACAAAATTAACAACAGTTTTAAGGCGAGTCTAAGAATTAGCATTTATAACGCTCAAGAAGTCGTAAATTTTACGATCCGTATGTTATTCTTAATTACTGCGCATCATCATTACGTATTATTCAGGCTGACAACTTTTTTTAAAAGTCGTCCTTTATAAAAGAGTCAATACTGAATTGTCAAAGAAAAAGCGTTTGTGAAACCGTCGCATTAAATTGTAATTTAATAGGTACTCAGACCTTGCGTTGTTAATGTAGTACATTACAAATGTAAGACAGACTTTAACCGGGCCAAATCCATTTTGATTGATTAATTGTCAATAAAAGTTTCATTTGTTGCCGAACAATAAGTACGTTTTTTCTTTCTTCGAAACGAATTACCGCCTTCTATTGACCCCATTTTATTATTAATTGCAATGTAACAAATTTGAAATCAATACCGAAACGGCGACTTCAGTTTAAAATCGTTTAGACTACATTCTAATTTATATTTCGTAAGAAATTAAAAGTTAATATGTACCTGCTTACCCGGCCAATATTTCATCATGCAAATTTCTAGAACCCAAAATTAGTTTGCTTTAGCAATTTATAATTTCTTCAAAAGAAAAGAAAGCAAGTAACGTAATTATGAAAAAGCAACGTTGGTGTAATAAGCGTGAATAATTTTTGCCTTATTTAAGAAAAATTAATGAATTATTCAACTTTTTTTTTTTACTAGCGTCGGATATTTTCAGTGCTATAATTTCTAAATTCCAAGTTATCACTAAAAGCAGTCTTGGTTTATATCTTTATAGAATTAAGTGTGCTATGTGGGCTTAAGGATTGTTTTATGATGTATGTTTTGGATATAAAATGAAAATTTATACCCCTACTGCAGGATCATTTCACAAAATTTTTTTTTTTAATAATTACTTGTATTTTAATTGCAAGCATGAGAAAAAAAATAAAAAAATTTCGTATTTTAATGCGAACTTTTTACTTTGTAATTGAATGTTCGTGAATAATGCACTTTCTAAAAACTTTTCATTTGAAACAAGGAAAACAGACGTTTATGGATGTTGATTTAAACCTGAGCGGAAGCTTATAAACTTATAAACATCGTACCGATGTTCGTGGGCGTTAAGCACACAGAAAATATACTAAAAGAAGGACGTATAAAGTACGTTGCATTAAATGATAAAGCTTGTTCTAAAAGAGAATACAAAGTCCTACCGCCATTGTAAATATCTTGATTAATAGTTTCGAGAAATTTCAAACATTTTAACATTGTTCTACTACAATTTATTCGTTTTATAACGTCATTAATCTAAGTCTATAAAATTTTGGCCATTTGTCAAAGTGAGTCAAAAGCGTAATTTCAAAAGAACTTTATTGTTTTTGTAATATATTATAATAAATTATATGTCTTTGTCTTATGGTTTTATACATGTTAAACAAATTTTAATTGAAAGCAATAGTGGGATGTTTATTTAACATAATTGGAGATAGTAAACTCCTTAAAATATTAACAATATTCTAAATTACAATTTTTTTGGCGCGTACAATTATGCATCACAACATCACATCTTACATTGTTGTCACTTA
>JALBCR010000436.1:315000-388857 GCA_030710515.1 Abscondita cerata | reverse complement strand
GGACGCACACACGGACACACGGACGACAAATCGATTTCATAAACGAACGAAGTTCGTTGAAAACCGTTTGAATGAGAACCGTATCTTTTTTAGATGTGTAAATATGATAGATTTGTGAAAGTTCAACACTTACCCGATGAAAAACGGATAATCCTTAACTTGCATAGAAGAAAACTGAACCGATGCTAGATTTTTACTTTTTCGACGCAAAACAAACGAAGCACTCGTGTACGTCACTCCATCGACAAGGCGTCACTGGCAGTCGCGCGGTGAGTTCTCCTCCCGATCGCTTTTTCCCTCATTTGAAGAGTTCGCGTGCGGTGTGTAGTATTCGAGATATTTCGCTTGCCCAACTTACATCTATGCTCAACTAGCCCCTCCCTTCCCTACTTATATTGAGTCTGAGGTAGGAAAACTCATATGGAGCATGTCAAACCACAATTGTAGTGTTTCTTCCAACCAAAAGTGGCGTTGTTGTTGATGATACAGCGGCTTTAACATCCGGCATTATTTTTAATTTAATGTCATTGTCAATTTAATTTGTAACATTTTCACACTGAATACTGACGATGAAAAGTTTTCAACGATTATTCCCCACCTTAACGCAAATTGAAATGAGGGTAATGAAGAAAACTTATTTGGTTCTACTCAGCAGAAAACGGTGAAAAGGTTTTAGAAACAACAATCCTTCCACTTTATAAGTGTTTTGGTATGAAATTTATATTCACACTTCCTTTGCCAAGTGCGAAGAAGATTATTCTAACGCTTCTATAACGTTATGAGATGTGTTATTAAAGGTTAGAATTTGTATTTTAAAGTTACTTACTTGCTGATACGTTTATTTTTATTTTTAGCACAATCAGCTACAGTAAACTGAAAAGAAAATTATTCCATTCCATGTTCTGAAGCAATTTAAAACACTGCTGCCGATACACGAGAAATTATCCGATTATGTTGGTGGTTTTGTTTTAAAAAAATTTATGCTTCTTGTAAAGATTGCATTCTTTGCAAGTTTAACTTCTTTGATGAACCAGGAAAAAAGTATTCGACCGTAACTTTAATAAAGCGAAAGATTTAATTTAGAGTAAAAATTACATTGTTGATAAAATTAATTGTTATAGATTAGTTTGTCCGCAGACAGTGTAAGAACCACGCGCGAGCAAGTCGCCCGCCCGTCTCATGCCGTTCCTGCGCGAAATCCGCGAGGAGTTCCGGACGGCGGCGACGAATTGTTATAGTATATTGCTTAGCGACCATGTTATAACGTGTCATTCTATAACAAACTACTGTGTTTTATACAAAATATCGTAACAGGTGAACCCTAATTTTTAAGGTGACAGAATCGTCAACTTTCTTCATTACTCTAAATTGTACGGAAACTGTCACTTTCGTATATGGTTGTGGGGAAAAAAAATTATTGATACAGTGATGAAAGTTACATTTGTCTTTGATAAGAGCGAACACACCGACTATTTTACGTGAAGTTTCGAACTTCTTTCTTTACGGTTTTGTATTTCTTTGTAGTTTATCAAATTATTTTGACGTTCTTATAAGAGATGTTCAAAGGTGGTGGTTCAAGAAAACACCATATTCGTTATCATTACTATTGCTTACCAATCGTAGCGTCGCCGTCGGCGATTTGTTTTAGGAAATGTTTGCATTTGTTTAAATAAATTGAAAAAAAGTGTTCAATCTATTTGGACAAATCAGTTTGTAATAAATTAATAATTCCTGTTTCGTACAAAATAAACATGTAATATTTAAATTTTCCGCCATATTGCTGGGTTTTCATCTCAGACATTTGGTTCATATCTCTGCTGAGTTGTTTTTTCCCAACCAGAGATGGAGTTAAGTTATAACGTACAACATTTTACTATACAGATTACATTCTATAACCAAAGACCATTGTCTCTCTATAACCTTCTGTTATTTTTCTATGGGTTAAGCTATGCTAGCCCTTAAAAGTCATTATGTCTCTCCTAGTTGGCAACAACTGCACTTTGTTGTTGTAGTCGTTACGCCACAGGACGGTGATAAGAGTTGAAGAACTTACTGGCTGAAAAAGTGATTGCCTTACTACCTAAGCAACCAACGCAACGGTGCAGTTAACATATATATTTAGTGAAAAGTATAACAAATAATTAACAGAATCATGTGGGCAACTTCAATAAAGCGCAGCTTACTACCGGTTGGCCTAACCAGTGGGATTACAGAAAAATAAAATAATGCTGGATAAATCGTTCACACTGAAGTCCTACGTCATTTTTTTTTATTTTAAGGAAACGCGCTTCAAATCACAGATTTTGCCCAAACTTAATATTTTACAATTTAAATTAATGGTCAGAATGTACAAGGGCTAAAACAAGTGTGATAACTTACAACATATATACGGTCCAACGAAAATTTTTTGATACATTAAAAATTGAATAATTTTGAGTGTGTTAGCAAATACTGCCGAACAAAATCAGGTAAATTTAGAAGTAGATTGAGTCTCTTGTTTAAACTTAGAAAATTATTGTACTGAAAAAGTAATAGAAATGTTTAACTTTAATGTATATACTGGAAGCCCTAGTGAAAATAAAAGTAGACCAGGACAGTGGAGGGAGCAACATTAATTGAACACATTATTTATGTGAGTGATAAGGACAGCTATTTACTTATTATGATGCTGAATATATACCTGATCACAAAACTGTTTATACTAATTCAGAAAATGATAAAATATTGTATTATTCCAAAGACTTATAAGCAACAGAAAAATTACTCAGTTTTCTGAAGCCCTTTTTAATGAGACGTGGGAAAATAAGGAATCTTTCTATCATAACTTTAAATATCAGTTCTATATCAATGTTCAACTTTAGAAAGCTACAAACTAAGTCGAAACATGTAAATGGTTTACAGATGAGGATGAACAGTCAAGAGTACACTTAAACAATTTAAATATATTACATCAATCGAAGCAGATACTTAACACTGTACATAATAATAGCCGAATAAGAAATTCTGATGGTCCTGTTAAAAGTAGCATATCCTTGCTTGCTTTTTTGATGTATTTTGATTATGGTAGATAAAAGTAGTTAGTACTTATTTTAGTACTAAAAATCCTAAATTATGTGTAGTAAAATTGTCACCAAATCCGCCATTTAATATAAAGTTTAGAAAAATCCGAGATCTACAAGAGATACTTAAGTGGAGGTAAGTAATCAGTAACTTTAATTACAATATTATGTAACACCAATAAAAACTATAATTTTTTTTATTCCACTTTCTCTTGCCACTTACCACTTCAATTGATTGAAAAATAATTCGGAAATTGTTCTACTCTGGTTGATTTTATACCTATCGTATTAATTTTTGAAAATATCGATGAGGGTTCTAGTTTATTTTGCTAAGGTCCATGAATGAGAATTCCGGTTTGTAATATCTTCACGATCAAAGATTCCAGGAGGAAATTATGCAACTATTAACATACCAGAACAACTTTTTCGGCTACAACAGGTTGCAAAAGGAAATGTTTTCACAGGACTCGAAATAAAGATGATATAACCCCAAAATATTTTGGACTACCATTGCAATCAGAAACCTTTCATGCAGAAGATTTATCAAGCACTCTTCAAATAGAAAAAAATCAGAAAAGCGCTTAAATTCCTTCGATGCTAAAGTTAAAGATTTTAAAGCAATAAAGGCACTTACAGAATATCCAAGAAAAAGAGATTATTCCAGAGTATAAACAAATTAAGAACGTATGACTCATTCGAGCTAAAGTAAAACATGAAATTAACTACATTCTCCATCCATCTAGAACGATATATCTACCACCACAACTCAACCATTGTAATTTAAAACTAATAAGATAGTTGTGACATCCAGCGTTAACTTAAACAACAGTTTCGAATCGCATGCTGTAAATTTGTAAGTAATTTGCAAATAAAAACCGAGAATCCTTGGGCAGCTATTTCCTTCTTTTGAGAATCTTCAAGAGTGAGAGAACTCGAGTTTAAGTCCACAATTGTATAATATGCGCGGCTGTCGATTTATAATGCAAAGGTGAGTAAACAATCTACGACTTATAAGATGGTTGCGACATCTAGTGCCGCCTCGTGCTATCATAACACGTTTTTAAGCCAACGCTTAGTTGATAATAATAATTGCAAAATAGACTTTGTAATTACTTACACATCGGTCAACTAAGTGGCTCTAATTTAAAACATAGATGTGTCGATGTATTATGAATCTGTAGAACCTATGCGAAAATAACCTACTGTCATCTACAACTTGTTTTTTTTTTATTATTATTATATATATGAAAAGTAGGCGGCATAGCCGATTATACTTCTGTTTACTGACAGCATTAAGATGATAAGTAGAACGATACAAAAAGAAAAATTTAAGTGTAGTACAATAACGATCATAATAAAATTAAACATTATAGTTACAAAATATAGGTTGACAACGATTGAATTACTGCAAAACAAAAATGAAAAGAAACAATATTATTTGTATAAAAGATCATACAACTTTTTAAATGTGTTTAACGATGTAGCACTGACAACTTCGCTAGAAAGAGAGTTCCACTGATTCTGCACACGATTGGTGAAGAAGTTTTGTCTAGTTTGTTTATTTGCTCCACTATGTTTCAATTTAAAACTGTGGCCTCTGGTATAGTTGTTATGGCTTATCACTAATATTTTTAAGTTGCACGAATAAAAATCGTTTGGTAACTTAAAAACTTCCACCATGTCACTTCTTGACCTTCTCATTTGCAAAGTTGAAATGTCGAGAGCTTGGAGACGATCTTCATAGCAGAGACTGTTTGATTAAAATAAGGGCACCATACAACCAAAGCATATTCGAGTATTGGTCTTAAATAAGTTTTCAAAATCCTACTAGTATTTTTGGTACATTTAGGTAACTGAATGTTTTAGTTATGCAGAACGATAGACAGTGAGCTCTTTTTACAATTTTGGGGATATAATTCTGCCATTTCAAATTAGCTGATATTGTTACACCTAAGTCTTCCTGCAATTTAACTGAATTTAGGGTTTTTCCACCAAGGTAGTATGTTAGGTGTGGGTTGTTTTGACTTAGTTGTAAGACAGTACATTTAAAAAAGTTTAGGGTGAGCAGCCAGTCGCTGCACCATTTCTCGAGAAGTTTAATGTCATGGTAAATAAAGTTACTACTTGTTATGGGATTTGTGAAAAATTTTATTCAATCATCTGCAAAGAAGGATATCGTTGAGTGAAAGTTAGTGCCGAGATCAGAAATATAAATATTAAAAAGTAGTGGTCTTAAAACAGATCCTTGAGGGACTTCACTCAAGACAGGTAATAGTGTAGATGCACTGTTGTTTATTCTAACACAAAAACTTCTTTCTTCGAGGAAATCTTTTATCCATTTGAGTAAGTTGCCACGAATGCCCAGATGATCTAGTTTAAGAAGTCTCTCGGTCGCTACCCTATCAAAAGCCTTTTTGAAGTCCAAGTAGGTAATATCTACTGGTTCTCCGTTATCTACCATTTTTGTCCATTGATTTAAGTGGTGTATATTATCTATGTTATTCTTCAGGTGTATTTCTCGAAAGAATTAAATCAATTATAGGTAAATTAACGTAGGTAACTTGTTTTTATTAAAATTCGTTTTATTAACCGAACAATAATAACAATATTTATTGGAAAATTACAACTGCATACTACCTTAGTCACCGTAAAAGAGTATCGTAAGTGTTCGGCGACATAAAACATTTCGCTTGAAAAATAAAATAAACGTCTAACAACATGGCAACTTAATAATTTTGATAGAAAAAGTCAAAAAAAACCGATAAGTTGTAAGAAAAAAATCAACGTTTAAACAAGAAAAAAATGCACGCGAACCAATTTGAAAAATCAAATTATCAATTCCAGTAACTGCCAACAATTGTTAAATGTATATAACTGATAAGCGTAAGCCGTTATTCGAACGCTACCACTTCGAGGCAAAACTATGTTAACCCTCTGTTGGCAGGAAAGATTATTCTTGAAATGAAGTTGAAATCGGCACTGGAATGAAGAAAATCTTAATAGTCCTTGATCAATATTGTGTGTCCAGTTTAAAATGAAATACATAAGGATATCGGAAACCGTTGGATATACAATGTAGGTTAAAATGGAACGAAAATTGCGTACTTGTATGCCTATAAATAATATGGGTTTACTTTATTAAAAACCTAATTAAGTATTTAAATATAGGCCACTTAAATATAGGACGGATTATGCCTAAAATCTTACTAGATCTGCTTATAAAAACACCACATGTGAAGTTTTATAAATATCTGGTCGGTGTTTTTTTTATAACCGCAGGGGCGGCCGACCGTCCGGCCACCAGACAGAATTTTTTTTTGCTTCATTATAAACGTACTAACTCTAATTCGTTTGAAATTTTACATTCTTTATTGTCCTATTGTCATAGGTTACAGTGTCGTAAGAGTTTCGGTAACTTTAGTTGAAGCAAAGCCTAATATTTCTAACATTTCAGGAAATAAAAATTTACCATAATTCAACATAAAGTAAAACTGATCACTAATAAAATGTTATGCTTTTTAATAATTTATTATTATAGGTCCATGTTATGTTTCACGGTTTTATATTTTAGTTACTTGCATTAGTTAAATACTGTAACAATCACGGTTCTACGCCCATCATAGTAATAGTGCATGAAAATGTAACATTTACAGTTTTGGTTTTGGTACAGTTTTCTTTCAAAAATTTTATTTTAATTATATTTCCTGGCGGTATATTTAGAATTCCTCCGACAAAAGTTGTTTGTAATTTAATTATCCCTAACTTTTGTTTAAACTATTTCTTAACCGATAAGTATTACTGAGAGATATGACAATCATGTGACAGTAAGTACTGTTTTAACAATATGTACAAAAATATCAATTATACAAAAAAAACTTAAGGAAAAAAGTGGTGGCAAATTTTATTGTCTAGGTATAACTTTTATTTGAACTATTTTTTTCTAGAACGATGTTGAGTTTTGCGCAAAACGCTTGTTTCTTATTGTAAAGTTTTTTCTGTTATCAAAGGCTTTTATTGTTTAATTGAACTTAATTACGTTAACAATAGGTCTAGACGTACAACCAAATACATCCATAACCATACGAATATTTCTCGACGTACTAACAGTGACATATTAAATGACCCCTCTATAAAGCAACCAACAATACATCAATCGTTTTTGTTTTTTTGTCCATTACATTTTAAAGTTGCAAACGTTGAGTTCAAATCACATTTGTTATCGGTAAAGGAATTTCTCCTCAGGCG
This sequence comes from Abscondita cerata, assembly GCA_030710515.1. Classification (NCBI taxonomy): domain Eukaryota; kingdom Metazoa; phylum Arthropoda; class Insecta; order Coleoptera; family Lampyridae; genus Abscondita; species Abscondita cerata. The sequence continues at coordinate 381,553 of JALBCR010000436.1, read as the reverse complement.
ATATTTCTTACGGTGCTTCAGGTTGTGATCGTGGAAAAGCCTAAATTAGATATTAGGTAATTAAAAAAAGGCAAATATCAATAACAAACAATTCCATTTAAATAAAAAAGGTGAACTTTACTTTAAGACCAATTTTCTATATAGTACCTACTACCAATACTACCTCTCTGAAAATGCAATCTTTCCGTGTGTGCACCGAAAAACCTCATTTGGATTTTTACATTGACAATATAAAAATGAAATTTTGGATTACACCTTTCAAACAAACTTACTTTGAACCGATATTACGATAATTATGATTTGAATGAACTTACACTTCACGACGTATAGAAAAAATACAACAAACAATATTGATATATTATTGGGGCATTAAAAAGGGTCATTTAATATGTCACTGTTTGTACATCCAATCAAGAGGGGCCAAAAACATTCATAGTGATATACCCTCAACCTTAGTTGTAATAATTAAATAAAGATACAACCCAAAGAAGTAACAAACTTACTAAGCTATACAGTGTGTCCAGTATAAAATGATGTACAGGGTGTCCTGTTTTCGACACTTTTGCAGGGTATCTCCGTTATTATTGCAGTTCGAGTTTTGGGGTTTTCGCGAACCTGTGTCACTTTTTTGTGAAACAAACGATGGTTTCAAACAGATTTATCATCGCTCTCTTCGTTTTTGAAATACACCCTCTGTAATTCAGGTATCTGATAAGTTATCGACTAGGTAAAAACGGAATCTTACACATTTTTTTATGCAGAATCCAGTGACCTGCTTGGTTTTTTTCTAGGTGTCCCCATTTTTGAGAAAGTTACCATAGTTAGGATTTTTTAAATGGGACACCCTGTATGTTAATTTGTATTTACATTCCACTCATTAAGAGCTTTCCCGAAATGTATAATAGTCGGCACTTTGTTTCCAATCGAAGGTTAGAATCTCCTTTTTTTTTGAATAAGCCTAGAAAGCAATAACTAGTAAAAACCAATAACGCGTATATATATTTATAGGTCACCCCATAATAATTTTAAATGCCTTGAACAAAATTTCGCAAAAGTGCCAATTTTGCATTAGGGAAAATGGCAACCATTTTGAACAACACCTATAAATATATATACGCGTTATTGGTTATTGGTTTTTACTATAAGTTTAATAAAAATAAATCTGTTTGGCTTTTAGTTTCTAGGCTTATTTAAAAAAAAAGGAGATTCTAACCTTCGATTGGGAACTAAGTGCCGACTACTATACATTTCTGGAAAGCTCTTAATGAGATACCCTGCAAAAGCATCGAAAACAGGACACCCTGTACATGGGAATATTGGAAACCGTTGGAGATACAACGTCGGTTAAATAGGAAAAAAATTGCGCATTATCTGCCCAAAAATAATCTACGTTTGTTTTAATTTAAATCGATACCGTTACATAGATACAGGGTGAAACACGAAATTGTTTATTTTAGTGATTCGCCATATTTCCTTTATTATAAAAGCTATGGTCATCAAATTTTTAGAATATGGGTAAGAGGACACGCCAAAGCTAAAAATAGCGACAAAAATTGTTTAGGCCTACTATGTTGTGCTGGGCCGAAGTCAACTTTTGTTTTTCTTATGGGCGCCATATTGAATTTCTACATTTTCAAAATTCTCATTAAAAATGCTCTTCAACCATGTATAACGCATTTATGTTCGGTCAAGCTAAAACATGAAAAATAGCAAAATTAGGATTTCAGGGTAGTAAGCTTTAATATTGCTATTCCATTTAAAAATAGATTTGAATAATAATAGTGGAGGAACCAATAAAGTTTTTGAAAATACCATTAAACGTTTGCTATTCTTACAAGAAACATAAAAACCGAGGGAACTACAGAATTTTAGGATTAGAGTAAGCCGTCCTTTGAAAAAACATCTGTCGCAGACCGCTAGTGGAAGGTTAATAAATTCTTCCGCTACGTTTGTTTGTAAAGGTTCAAATATCTCTCAAAACTTAGGTTTTCATTGAAGAAATATGGCCCAATCATGCGGGTACCCAAAACACCTAACCAAACGTTAAATCCCCACCTCACTTGATGTCTAACTTCACGAGTTAGCCGTGGATTTACATCTAACCAGTAAACGGTATTCTGATGATTAAAGAGTCCACAGTTCGTAAATCGGCTCTCATCCGACCAAAGGATTTGTAAGAAAAAGTTGGGTATTTCATTATTTTTCTGAATAAACCACTGGCAAAATGCAATTCTTCTAATCGTATTGCCATCCTGGAGCCCCTGACAGGGCCGTTCGCAATAAGGATGATATTTATGGCGCTTTGAAATATTACCCGCTGTCAACCGAGCAACGCCAGTTATCTCTTCAATATGACGTAGAAATGTACGAGGTGTCTCAACAACTCTTTGCAAAACCAAGTCAACAGGTTTGTTCCTTTTAACCTTAGCAAAACTTTCGTAGGCGATAAGGTTGTCTTTCAGATGCTTAAACATAGCTCTACTCGGTTGTCGTGTTTCAGGGTATTGATTCAAATACATTTCTTCCGCTTCTCTTGAAAATGTAGAAATTCAATGTGGCGCCCATAAGAAAACATAAGTTGACTTCGGCCGTGCACAACATAGTACTCCTAAACAATTTTTGGCACCATTTTTAGCTTTGGCGTATCCTCGTACACATATCCTGAAAATTTGATGACCATAGCTTCTATAATAAATGAAATTTATTGCACAACGTTGCTCTAAATTCTGATGCTACATTTCTGTAAAGCACAATAAAAACACAACTTTACTAATGGCGCTGTCAAAACTAATGATTTAACTGTACGGAGTTGTAACTCGGACTGAGGAAGTGGAAGGGATAAACAAACCGATTTAGCATAGGTCGGTAGACACAACGTTGCCAGATCTCCCGCAGTGTTAACAGTCTTATTACTTTTCTCACACACCTCGTATATGAGTGTGTTTTCACCTTTTTTTTTTTCATGATAATCATTTTAGCCTGATTTTCACGTGTATTTCTTATGGGAAACTTCAGGGGCTTTGAGGCACGTGTTATATTAATTTTAGAGGTCCCGTACCTGAACGCGCATTAGTTTTTAGGTATGTAGATGTGATTTCTGCCCGGCGAACTTGAAAAAAATAAAAATTTATTAAGCCCCGGCCTAATGTATACCACCTTTAATGCAGAGTTTCACGTCACTACGCCTTATTTTGCGATACTATTTGTGCATACTGTAAAAATAATTAAATCAATAATATTCCATGGCTTGTTCAGTCCAGTTTTTGAACACTCATTACATTCAGATCTTTAAAAAATACTTCTGTGAAAAAACTATTACTGTTGTAGTTATTTTTACAATTACAGTTACTGAAATTGTGAATAAAGAAGGAAATTTATGCATAGCTCTAAATAAAGGAACCAGTTGAGGAGGAGGAACATAATAGGCCGTCGTCTCAAATTTAGATGTTGGCAGCTCTGAACTCAGTTTCACGTATATGGGGCTATCCATCGGCTATTTATAAAACTACCCCAGTTCTTTGATTTCTTTGATTGTACGACAGGTCTCCTAATGTTTTAATTATTTCTAACGATTTGCAAACCAATATTCGTTTTTTTTACAAGTTGTTCTTTTTGTTTCTACCATGTCGATTGTCAATTTTTTTGAATACAGCATTAATATCTTGATATTGACTCCCAAATTCATCATAACACCATCCTTCATATATTAACTACCACCGGTTAAACTTTGCCAGTAATTGAATGTTTTCTAATTCAACGACACTATTTTAAGTGAGACAGTGGTTAATTATAACAAGATTTCGAATTTCTGATCCACTTTATCTAAATGTATAGCTGTTTATGTATAATTAATATTCTTGAAGATTCTGTGAAGTATCAGTAATTCTTTTTTATTAAAAAACTGTATTGTGGTGGTGGTATTAGGTAATTACATACGGAACAACTTTGATTTACATAGCAAGAATATTGTTGTAAATATTTAAAACCAAAAATTGCACATCATCACGCTTATAAATAACCTATAAATACAAAGCTTCATCAAATCTCTATTAACAATCGTATTTATAATTATGAACCTGATCTAAAAGTTTATGAAACAATATGTAAAAAGAAAATGCTAAAGCAGCAATTTTGCATATTGGTTGTAGAACTAAATTGTAATTGGTTGTTAATATTTTATTTTCATTAGTAGCTAGTTTATTTGAAACGTGCATACGTAATGGATTAGACACAACAATGAAACAAAGCTAATCCGTTATCATTTGGTTCAGTTGAACCTAACAGTATTAATACTGATAATGAACTTACAATTAGTTTTATTTTAATCACAGAAAATGATCATGGGAATTTTGTTACAGAACTTGCTAATTATAATTAATTAACTAGATTTGGAATACACAATCTTATAACAATTTTCCATTAAAATAAATGTAATAGAATATACAGGGTGTCCAGAAACGCTCCTGACAAACAAAGACCGGAGATTCTTCAGATAATTTTAAGACCATTTAACCCAATTCACCTAGTCCCAAAATGCTTCCTAAGCGAGCTAGACCTCTTTGAAGATGGCGCCTTGTAAATAGTTTTGTTTAAATACCTCCAGAACGCTTCTACTGGTAAAAACGGGTATGCTTGTTTAGCCTTCAGAGATGAATCGATTCCATCAATTGCGAATTTCTAGTACCGGTCATAGGCGTCCGTTTTGGGTAGGTCAACGGTTATTTTAACGCATAACTTTTTTGTCTTTAACTTTTAAGCATTTGTGACACTAGACTATTAAATTTTCAGGTGTTCTAGTACTAAAAGGTACTCTTACTTTAAGTCATTAGGATACACCGTTTTCTAGAAAAATGATTTTTTGTTCTTTTGTCATTAAAGCTAAATTTATATTTTTTGCACTAGTTGGCTCTGAACTCCCAACAACAAAGTAAAACCTACGTTTTTCATTGTCAAATTGTTGTCAGTTCGCGAAGTGTATCTTTTAATTTTTTACTTTACCAGGCGCCATCTTCAAAGAGCTACAGCTCCCTTAGGAAGCATTTTCGGACTAGGTGAATTGGGTTAAATTGTCTTAAAATTATCTGAAGAATCTCCGGTCTTCATTTGTCAGGAGAGTTTCTGGACACCCTGTATATTCTATTACATTTATTTTAATGGAAAATTGTTATAAGGTTGTGTATTCCAAATCTAGTTAATTAATTATAATTAGCAAGTTCTGTAACAAAATTCCCATGATCAATGTCATAAAAATTATAGTATTCCGTTTAAGAAAAAAAAGTTCGTGTCGATTTTCGGTGTAAGAGGAGGTCTAATATATACAGGGTGGGCCATCAGTGCGAGCACGAGCGCTATCTCGAAAAATATTGGGTTTAGAAAAAACCTTTTTTAATATAATTTGTGCAGATTAATGAGTTCCATATTTTAAAATTATTCTGGTTTATACAGGGTGTTCCATAAAAACAAGACATATCAAAGTTATGTTTTTTCAATAGAACTACTTATTTTTTATTGCTAATTGGTATTCCTTGGATAATTCTAACTTGACTTTATGTATCGTACATGTTGTCTAAAACGAACGGTTTTTGCGTTATTTAACTTTTTCCGGAAAGATTGACGTTTCGAAAAAATTGAATAATTCAGTTATTCAGGAATTTATTCAACTGCGATTTTGCAGACTTAATATGCATTACTTGTGCTAACTAAAGCTAGTTGTTAACTTTTGGAAAGCTTTAGTTGGCACGTGTAATGCTACAAAATCGCAGTTTGATATATTTCAGGATAACTGAGTTATTCAATTTTTTCGAAACGTCTATTTTTCCGGAAAAGTGAAGTAACGCAAAAACCGTCCATTTTAGACGCCGTGTATATTACATAAAGTCACGTTAGAATTACCCAAGGAATCCAAATTTGTAATAAAAATTAGGTAGTTCTATTTAAAAAAACATAACTTTGGTATGTCTTGCTTTTGGATGGAACATCACGTATAAACGAAAATAATTTTAAAATATGGCACTCATTGATCTGCACAACTTTTATTAAAAAAGTTTTTTCTAAACCCAATATTTCCTGAGATATCGCTCATGGTTGAACTGATGGCCCATAATTGGACATGTATATAAATAATATACAGGGTGTATCATAATGAATTGGACATATTTTAATTGTATAAAGCTGAGCTCAAAATATTAAGAACAGGGTCACACCTAAAACAAGAAACACTTTTAACAGCTGGTTTTTGATTATTATTGCATCTTTAAGTCTTGGGTTTTGTGAAGAGTATTTACATTTAATATAGTTCATTTAAGATAACAATAGGATGACGTCAAACTTAGTAATTTATTATTACCAATATAACATTGAAAATTTTTTGTTACCATAATGTAAATTAAAGTTACTTTACTTACATTTACAATGTTGCAATATATTTTCTTGCACTTCGAATCAGTTGGTGAAGTATTTTTATTTTACGTCAATTATACAATTAAATAAGATATTTAATTATTTATTTTGTAATTTATAATTTAATTTAAATATAGAGTTACAATTAAAACTAAAACACTATTTTAAAATATAAAAAACATTGTGAGAGGGGTTCGTCTGGGGGAAAAGTTTCCATTACTGATATGGCATTTCCTCTTTGAATTGCAATTCCTATCCTTTGTATAAAATAGGTCATTGAAAATGGCTGTCCTGTTTGGGCCATAAGCAAGTTTCCTAATTTCTTCGAAAATTCTATCGCTTAGTCGCACCATGTTCCTAGGGTTTCGACTGCAAACGGTAACAAAATGTATCTTCCCTCCATAACATTAGAGTACTTGTTTTTCTTGTTCGAGACCGCGGTTTTAGGTGCTGTTCCAACACGTTTACAAGAGTTTTGGAGATGAAATGGAGCTAATGTGTCTGAGCAAGTGGCATCCCAAAATAATCATTTCTCTTTTTCCCAAGGAATTAAAGTAACACCGTCAACTCGTTTTCCATCGTTCCTTGATATTCCAACAGGTTCTAAATGGCAAGGGATCTTTGCGGATGTTAGGGATTGGCTTAGTATGTTGTTTAGCTCTTGGTATCTGGAGTATCGTCCAACGCTTTTTGAAAACTTAATCCGCGTCTGCCAAAAGAGTCGACTTTTTCTCCGCATATGAAAGTGTTGGTGGTGCATAATTTACAACCAAGTCTTAAACCGATTGAGATACGAAAGGAGTTGTTATCTAAGAGGGTACCTATTGATTGTGAAGGAAGCGCGATGAGCCAAGAGTTTGGTTTTTCCAGGACCAAATGTTTTCTCGTATTCTGTGGCATTTTTTTGATTTCCTAGAATTAAGCAGTTAAAATGTTATCCCAACTTTTTTGCAGGAAAGGGGCGGGAGTTACGTTGAAATTGTCACTTAAAATATTTCATTCCAAAATTGCGTTCTTGCAAAGTGCAATATTCGGTTTGTCTGAATCATTAAGATGTAATATCATATTGACAAGTCGAGATGTTGCATATACTGAGAAACGAAAGCCGAGATTGCAATGTCTGATGGTTTCCTGATTCCAAGTCCCCCTTTACTTGTTGGCAGTACAGCTCTTGAATGTTGGCTCTCGTTTAGATGAGTGTTGAATAGTTTTTCCATTGTAGTTTTAAACATTAAATCCATACTGCATAGAAGATTCTTACGTTTCCAAAAAGGTACAGTCCGTTATAGGTAAGTTAATTTCAGGACAGCGAAACCCAATTGTAAGGGTCTGAGGTAGCTTTCAATCTCGTCTTTAACAGATGTACAGCAAACGTTCTTTCTTAGGGAGTATAAGTTACTCCATAAAAAAATGTTTACTTTCCCAGAAAGAACAAAATTGCACAATTTTGTAAGTGATATCAGTAGTTTGGAAGCTGTCTCGCTGTTATTCTGTGACAAGAGATCTTTCAAATGCTGTAGTCGAAGCCCATCAATTCCTGAACTTGGTCCATTTGGAAAACTCTGGACACCCATTTTGATATCTTTTTCTGTGACAATCATGCTTGTGGGTGCTTCAAGAGGAGCTCCTTAAAAGTATAATCATCTTGAGGTGCCAAATTGTCTAACGAGGTAAGTAACTTCACGGGTCCAGCAATATCTCCTTCTCCAACTTTGAGGCTACTTTTCAACTTTGTGTTTGCTGATCCACTAATTTTTGCAAAATTATGAGTGGTACCATTGATATTTGATTTCACTAAGGTGGCCAGTGAACATTTTTTCAGCTCCCTTTCAGGTACCCTGAGATTCGCCATTTCAGGTACGCAGAGATTCGAGAAAGAAAATAGAAGTAGTGAAAGCCATGATATTTGGTCATTCTTTTCTGCACAATTAGCCAGGGTTGTAGAAAGTTTCATTGCTGCTGAAAATCTTGCTCCTTTTGGAATCCTTTTAAGTATCTTAATTTTTTTTTATCTGTAAGCTGTTTGTTTAAGTCTGGAGATGAAGAGATAGTATCTTTGCTTGTGAAATGGTCAAAACTCTATGTTTCTTTCCAATGTGTATGTTCAGACCCTTTTGAGAAACTAGTATGGGACCACAATGTGGACACTTGTTTGTGTTTTCAATTTCATGCTGGACAATGTCAACTTGCTTTTGTTTGCAATGGCAGCAGAACCATGTAGAGTTATCAAGTCCTAGTTTCCTCAGTTGTTCGTCTTTCAATCTTGCGCAGTTTGAATTGTTCAACGGATGTATAACTCCTTTGTGGAAACTCTTAAGGGAAATTGGAATTTAGATTTAAGAAACACGATCCTCGTCGTGGTTTAATGGAGATACCACAAATTGGCGTATCCAATTTTTAAGAAAATACATGCGAGCCAAGAAGAAAAATTTCAATTCCTTTTTCTCGACGAAACTTGGATTTTCTTCGATGGTACTGTAGGTCGATTCTTCATGCAGGTTGTGACGCAGGTATCATTCAGGGTGCACAACTTCTTTTTTCATCAAAATCAGGACAATTTTTTACATTGGTTTGAGCACCAACTGTTGATAAATTTAGAGAAACCTTCAATGATTGTGATGGATAATATAGTATATACCACAGCACCATTAAAAGTAAAATACTTAATGAAGCAAATAAGAAATCTAAAATTGAAGAATGGTTAAAGATTAATAATATTGTTTACGATGCAACAATGTTAAAAACAGAACTCCTTAGTTTGGTTAAACTGTAAATTATGATTTCAAATTTTTCTTTCTTGATTATTATAGGAATAAACCAAAAATAGAATAGGTTGCCGATACTCTTGCAGAATTTCACGTTCACACAATGTTTTCGCCGTCCACTTACCACTGTATTTTTAATCCCATCAAGCATATCTTGGGTATCACAAAAAATTATTATAAATACAACGTTGGAAAATGAGAAGTTTGATGGAAAATTCGGTGGCTACTTGGAAAGAAGAACACTTACGCAAGTAACACCTGATATATGGGCTAAATCTATTAAGCACACCGAGCAAGAGATACAAAGATGGTGGGATAGAGATAGGATAATATTGGTGTTGAATGAACATAATTTTCATTTAAAATTTAATCATGTTACTAACGGAACCCGTGGGCTGCGCTTAAAAAGCACGCGCAATAGAATTTTTTATTTCCCCATAGGCTGAACATGGTAAATTGTACCATTATTATTTCAGCTTGTGGTGGTGCAATCCTAATTTTTATTTTTGGAAAACCTATTCTGAGCCAATCTCAAAACACAGAAAATTTCATGCAGATCGGTTTAGTGTTTTATAGACATAGATTTAAGCTAAACATGTTAATAAATTTGTTATATTTATTCTTATTGTTGCTTATTGTACAAATTAAGGTGTTTAGTACCTACACTTCCTGCCAAGTATGACAATACGTCAAATAGTTTTAAAGTACTGGGTACGAATAGTTTTTAAATTTTCAAATAAAACACCACAGCCACATTTTATCTAAGTAATTTGGGTTAAATCTTAATATTTTGAGCTCAGTTTTCTACAGTTAAAATATTTCCTCAAAATTTACGGTTACTTTTTACTAAACATCTTAATAGACTACTTCGTTTGGAACACCCTGTAGATTTCTTTATAGTCCACACAAATTACCAAATGGTGTCATGTAGCGAATTATCAAACAACTTTGGTGTCGATTTTTTGGCCAAGTTTTTCAATCTAGGCTTAGTTTAAACTTTTGTTGCTTTAAATTAGTTTGAAGGCTAACGTTGCGTTGGTTTAATAAGCTATCTTGTGGTGCTGCTAAAGGTTCGCTTAATAAACTCGCGAAAACTTATTTAAAACAGCAAACTAAAGTTGAAACTAAATCTGACTTATACTTAATAGAACAGATTTGAGAAAAAACTCAACAGTTAATAATTTCTAATGGGTACATTATGATTCCCTAAGTTATTAAAGGTGAAGTAATTTTACAACCGCTGTAAAACTTTATAAGTTTCTTTTATAACCGTAGCCTTACATACAATAAGTAAAGTGCAATTCCGACACGTCGAACAGTTTTAAAAGTAAAGTATTCCCTCAGTATTTAGAAATTTCATACAACATCAAGTAAGAAGAAAAAAGTAAAATGAAAAAACAAATATTGCTTGCGCAGTCTAACTACAAAGTTTTTGCGGAAATCCTGCAGTAATGCACTAAATCCAGAAACGTTTATTACATAAAGTCGCGTTCTATGACAACTTTATTTTCGTTTGAGTATTATACAATACTGAAATTGTTTAATACGTTAATACATCTACATGCATTTAATTTTAATCAAGTGGTGCAATGTATACAAGTTAATGTCAACTATAACAAACCGAAATTGTAATTCTAAAAGCGTTTACTTAAAGGATACATTTATTTTAATTAAAGCTTTTAGTTTAATTTTTGTAGAAAGAAATATTTTGAATGTCAAAGTTTTAATTTTTGTTACTTACATTAATTCAAAAATTCGAATTTAAAAGCATCAATTTAATATTTCAACACTTTTTAAATTATAATTTAATGTATTATTTTAATATAAAAGGAAAAGAAATAATTTTAAATGAAAATACACAAGTAGAAACAAATATTAATATTTATTTGTATTTTTCTTACAATCATACATATTTTGTCGAAAATAAGTTTACTATTATCGAAGTTGCCATACAATAATCAAATATCCTATATACCAGGGATTTTTCAGAATCACTACTAAAACTTTATACCATGGAAAACAAAATTTAATTTTCAACAACAACGCAAACATATCTAGTTTTTATTGGTTTACGAACTACTTTATATGCAATTAAGTCCTAGATGCTAAAATTCGAAAATTAAATTAATTCAGCAAAAAAAATTAAATCAATAAAAAGAAAACAAATTTCAAATTTTCAAATTCAAATAAAATCGACGGTGAGCGAACAATACATCCTATTATTTGTATAAATTTACAAGAGACAGACAGATTTTCCTACTATAAAAAAACTGTTTTAGCTATTACGAGGATATATTGAAAATTCTTAGCCTACTATAGAACCAAACAAAATTTCAATGTCAAAATATTTTATTACTCAACATATTCTCCTCTTAATTGGATACATTTATTACAGCGAACCTGCAACGTCTCTAGACCTTTCAAAAAAATGTTTCTTCTTGCTCTGCAAACCAGACCTCCACAGCTTCTATTACCTCCTTGTTGGAAGAAAATGTACGACCTTTTAAACTTTTTTTCAGTTGAGGAAAGAGGTGATAGTCGGACGGAGCCAAATCGGGTGAATAAGGGGGTGTTCTAGTAATTCAAACCCTAAATCACGAATTTTTGCATGGCAACATGAGATTTGTGTGCAGGGCGTTGTCCTGCAAAAACAAAACACCTTTGGATAGCTTTCCGCGTCTTTTTTCTTTAATATTTTCCCGTAGAGTGGTCAGTAATGTCGAATAGTAATCTCCAGTTATTGTTCTACCCTTATCCAAAAATCAATCATGATTACTCCATGGCAATCCCAAAACTGAAGCAAGAACTTTTCCAGCAGATTTTTGGACACGAAACTTCTAGGTCTTGGAGAACCAGAGTGTCGCCATTCCATCGATTGTTGCTTTGTTTCTGGATCGTAGAAATGTACCCAAGTCTCATCCATAGTAACAATTCGGTTTAAGAAGTCTACATCGTTTTCAAATCGAGCACAGATCGAACGCGATGCTTCTACCCTTGCACGCTTTTGGTCAACATTCAAACATTTGGGGATCCATTTTGCAGCAATTTTCTCATGTCCAAATTGACGTGAACCATATGATGAACGCGTTCGTATGAAATATTCAGTGCTTCAGATATCCGTTTTAGCCCAATTCGACGGTCTGATAAAATCATGTCATGAACTGCATCGATATTTTCGGGGACTGACACAGAAACTGGCCTTCCCGATCGGTCATCATCTTCAATGGAAAATTTACCTCTTTTGAAGCTTGCATTCCAATTTTTGACGGTCGCATACGAAGGACATTGATCACCAAGGGTATTAAGCATATCTTCGTAAATCTGCTTACCTCTTAACCCTTTTAAATACAGGTGCTTGATGATGGCTCGATACTCCAATTTTTCGATTTTCACAATTTCGGTGGACATCTTTTTCATTTAATTTATTGCGTGACTCTGGTTTACTTTTTTGACGTCAAACTTACACTGACACTTCTAATAAGTTATTGTTCGTTGCTATGGTAACGCAATATTTTGTTTATGCAAGGAACTGGTCTAGGCTAACTAGATATCAATACATCCTCGTATCTCGCTAAATAAAAACACAATTTCATCTTTGTTTAACTTCAAAAATCTTCTTCTTAAAAAAATTAGGTAGATAGATGATATTTCTCCTGAATAATTAACACTTAGGAGGTATTGCACAGTGTGGTTCTTCATTACCAAATTAATTATTATGACATTAAGAAAAAATAAAATTCAAAATAGACAATTTATTTGAGGAATAAAAATACAAAATTACCAATATAGTTATCATTTTACCACTTAACGAAACATAAGACAAAACACGGTATTAGAATTAAATCTATCCCTTTTTGGTAGGTTGTCGTAAAGTGTGTGGCAATCTTTAGGCAGTACTGACTTTAACTGCTAGAGGTGATGACCATTTGAAGCTGGAATTGGAAACGATTGGTCATTAAGTGCAGGATAATTATGAATGACTGATGGTAATACTTTATTTCGGATAGGTAAGGCTTGCAACGGCTCATCAAAGGACAACCCATATTTAATTTGCTGTAAGGTGGAACTGTATTCGAGAACTTTTGTGTCAGTTACTGTAGGGTCTAAAACTTTGCCTTCCGGATCTAATTGATGTTTATCGCTGATGTTCAGGTAAAGCAAAATTCTTAAAAAAAGTATAATCCGACAAATAAACTTCAATTGGCCTGGTGACTTTTTAGCGTCCAAAGTTGCCTTGTACAGATCACTTGGTAGGTAGAGTTCTTTGTTTTTCAGTCGCTTTTCAATGCAGCTGTGAATGGAATCACACTCCATTTGAGTGTGACCCCGTTCTAAAACTTTTGAGTTATGCTGATTTTAAATGTATTTAATTGAAAATTTCTTTGACAGCCTCAGGTAAGTACAGCCATCTGAAAAAATGACAACTGGATTTTTTGCTCAAGACAACGTTTTTCTAGATAGTATTTGATGCAAGTAGCGAACGTCGATGCACAGAGGATTGTTTCGGTTTATGCGAACCAATAACAGTGAAATTATGAGTGCATCAACATAAAATATAGCCCACTTGCGTTCAAAAACAAAACAGTCTTTACTGCCTGGAAGTCCATAAATAATAAAGTAAGCAGTCCCTGTGCAGCCTTCACCTTATCAGATTCCTTTTCAGATCTTGCTCGGTCTTTATTGATTATATGGATCTTCCAAATATTTTCATTTATACATCCCACTTTATATTGGCAGTAGAGATCACACATACCTTTCTTACATAACGTGATGGCAATTTTGGCAAGTTAGTAAAGAAATTATTTTAATGTTATTAGTAACCCTCGAGCGCCTATCATTGAAGTTGTTGTCTCTTCTTATCTCATTCAATTTGGAGGACTCAGGATGCATTCCAAAGGTAGACTTTTTCACCCAGTTCTGTACTGTGAATGGTTTTAAAGCAAGAGTATTTAAAAACATTTCTCGGCAGACTTGTAATTTTGCATGCCTTCATTATTGAGATGATAAGTTAATGTAAAACTACTTCGAAACTGTATGGCACTTGGTTTTGTTTTTTGTTTTTCTGTAATAGAAAAAAGATACGGATACTATTCTCTGATCCCAATTCATACATCCCCAAAATTCTTCAAATATTTTTTTTCATACTTCTTCAGAAAAAGAGTAACAAAATTTATTTTTGTACTCGCCTACTGAGAAGTGAAGTTTTACATAAGCGTATAGCCAATCAGGAACATTAACTTCCACGCACTAGTGCCCGGAAAACGGACAAAAAGCATTGGTATATTTAGACTTTTAAACAATAATAGTACATTGTAATTTTAATTTTTAGTTCTAAAAACGCTTTTCCCAAATATTTTTTAAAATAAAAACACATAGAAAAGTACAAAAGCAATTAAAAGTTATTAAAAATTTACAGTGCCATCTATGAATTCAAGATTTAAGCTGTCAATTATATTAATTTTTTAAGAAATATTTGCTCGTTACAAAAATTATGTACAAACCTTTTCGGGAAAATTATTCTCACTCTGTTCGCTCTTGCTTCAAATGCGCTCATGCAGGAAATTCTACTTCCGAACTCGGTATGTAAATAACTATTTTAGAAATTTTACATTTTCCTCTTGCCAATTTTTTTTACTTTCCTTGTTTTGTTATGCTTAATTGCTCCATTTTTGCGAGTATATCCTAGATATTCCTTTCCGCACATTCTTAATTTTTTAATCTTATTTTTCTTCCAATTAGACTCATCGGACTGCTTTTTCATTTTTCTTCCCATGTTAATATCACCATACTCAGCACCTTGAGGTAGTTGTTCGCTTTCGTTTGCAGACAAATTATAGTCATCTTAATTTAGTTCTTCATGTTGCGATGAATTTTGGGTTATTTGACAATTAGGATCATCATGTTCAATAGCTTCTTGAAGTAACTTTTCTTTACACTGAGATACACGCCTTTCTTCTACTTCACCTGATGATACTGCGTTGGCTTCTAATGCCTTGATTAGATTATTTTCGCATACTTAAGGATTAGTTAAGGATACCATCAAGTATCAAGAAGTTTCTAGTTTCCAATAACATAAAATTCTATGTTGTATCTACTTTTTGTAAAATAGTATTTTGGCAACGTAGCAACACAGTTAATGCTTAAATTGTTATGACTAGCTAGTGAGATTTCATCAGAAAAAACTATAGGAACTTTATCCAAATCAAGCGGTTCATTCTCAATATTATCGTTTCTAAGGTTCTCATTTTGCTCCTGCCTTACCAGATGCAAAATTTTATGTGTCGTTGCTATGAAACATTTCTGCAAAAGACACACGTTACTGTTGACGATTGATGCTAAAAAATAAAAAAATTTTATTACATAATCGTATAAAAACTACTAACCAATAACGTGTCTATCTACGAATCTTTATAATATACTTTATACCGATGCCGCCTATCTGCAACTTACACTTTATAAGCCAAATAACTTGTTTATTTTATTTAATTTATCGAAAATACTATTAAGTTTTAAAACCTGATTAGTATAAACAGAAATCTCCGCCGGAATGTAGAACGTCCCATAGATACAAGTAGTAGATTGTCTATACGTGTTAGTGTTACCTTCAGTCACCGATAGATGGCGCTAACGCGTTGCCTTTCCGGTTTCGTCATTGATTGAATATCGCGATTATAGTGTCGTTATGGATATCGATTCAGAATCGATTATATTTCATCAAAGATGGCTGCACGCTGTAATACCGGAAATAATGTTACCACACGACGGAACAGCGCAATAATTTAAAAATAATTTTTTTTTAAGTTTTTAATATTTCATTTGTATAAATATTACTAAGATTACTATTCAGTTTGTTTGAATTAATTTTTAATTTTAAATTGAGTGTTAGGAAAATAACAGGAAACTAAAATATTATAGTAATGTAACACGTATCGCCACCTATCGGCAACTTCGGAAAGTTCATATGCAAATATAGAATCATCTGGACCTTATACATTCCGGGGAGATGCTGTATTTCTGGTATAAACTATTATTATAAAATTATTTTCTTTGTTGAGCATAAGATTATTGAAAAATCAACTAATAAAGAAACTTACCTTACAGACTCAACCACTCTCAGTACAGTTTAAATCGGTAACTTATGATAGATGTTATTGGAATACCTAAATGACACTCATTTTGATAGGTGGTATTTTCTGGCGCGAATTTCTGTTAGTTTAAATGAAAAGTTCACTTACCTGATATTTCCATTCGACTCATTGTAAAATTTTACACAAGAATCACTTCTAACTGCATTTTCGGTATATAATGCAGACAAATGATATTGTTCGCTCACCGTTATAATGTATTTCTTGGTATAATAATGTAACAATTCATTCTATTAATCATTTTTCCCTCTGCCGGTAATGTAAATAATTCATACATGTTTAGATACAAAACATGAAAATGGCAAATATCATTTTCCTTGACGACGCCGACGGAATGTAAATACTGTCATTTACATTCCTAGAAAAATAAAAAGAGTAAATCAGGTTGATTTATTTGCAAATACAGGCAACTTAGATGAGAGTGACGACCGTCCAAACTAAAGCAAACATTTCATTTTTTGAGGAAATTTTCAACGGCGGCGGGAAAAATGTAATAAGTAACACGGAATGTATCGACTGTTAACATCCTCGGGAAGTGACAAGCCTCGGCTATCGCCTCGGCTCGTACTCACTTGCCTTTATATATTTTTACATTCCTTGTTACTTAAATAACTATTTTCGTAATCCTTTGTTGTTATTTGATCATATCCGTACCGTTTCCAAGGCTGTTACTTGCTCGATAACGGTCACTTTAATATTGGATCTTCATAATGTGTTTATAAAACCTAGCATTTTAAATTAAATTAAAGTAAAAGTAAATGAGTTGCACACAACTTACTTTGTTAAGGTTATGAGTGAAAAATCTCATGGCCTATATAAACAAGAATCACTCTACCAAACGGTTATCGACAATACCTATTTCAAATCCTTTTTTGCGTGAATCATATTTTTGTAGATATCAAACAAAAACATTCATTATACAGGTTGATTGTAAATTCAGGGCCACTTGATTTACTCTTTTACTATCCATAATAGATAAAAAGTTTATTAAGAAAAGTTTTACAAGTATACAAGATGAGTATTTTCCAAACTTTGCACAAAATGACTGACTTCCGATTTAAACGGAAATGACATCAACTTTATTTTTTTAAATGAATCATGTTGTATTTTTTAGGTAAAAGTGATTCTTTGATAAATTCTCTTTAAAAAAGTATAACACAAGTATAGCGCTAAAGTTACTAATAAATTAGTTATTTATTATTAAAAATCTAAAGAGATGTTTTCGATTGGTACAATTAATCTTAGGAAGCTGTGAAAACTAATGTGCACAACGGTCAGAATACAATGAAATAACACCCGAAATGTTGCAAAATGTACAAAGAAGCATTGTGAATAGAAGCTGTTTATGTATACAACAAAATGGGGGCACTTTAATTAAACAAATGTTAAACTAGTTATTTTTTCTTTTGTTGTTTGATTAGAGATATTTATAAACTGTTATTTATATTACCTGTTTTCTGTTTTCATAAATGTTTAATGATCGACTACTGTTAAATCGTATTATGACCGTTATGCACAGCCTTCTAAGATTAATTGTACCAATCGAAAGCATCTCTTTAGATTTTGAATAATAAATAACTAATTCATTAGTAACTTTAGCGCTATACTTGTGTTATAGTTTTTTAAAGAGAATTTATCAAAGAATCACTTTAGTCGATATCAATTCCGCTTAAACCGGAAGTCAGCCATTTTGTGCAAAGTTTGGAAAATACTCATCTTTTGTTTTTGTAAAATTTGTCTTATTAAACTTTTTGTCTATCAAAGATAATAAAGGAGTAAATCAAGTGATCCCGAATTTACAATCAATCTATATATTTAAGTTATATTTATACTCTATTTATGTCACGTTTTAACCCGGATTTTAACGGAGCCACGCGTCATTTTGCTGTATTACGACTACACTGTAAAAATTTCATTGAAAATCAATGGCATGCCCAGTTCAGTTGTGTATCTCAACACCTTTTGAGTCGATTTAAACTGTAGTTTATCGTAAACCGAACATAGTTACTGTTTAAACTTTAGTTTAAACTAAAAATCTAGTGTCAAAAAAATATGGAAACCGTATGTGAACTGTTTGAGATTATGAAGTTCGAAGATCTAATAAATTTATTGAGCTTTATCATAAATCGCGTATATATTTAAGCAGAGAACCCATCATTTTCTCATTTTAGTATCTGGAATTATGTTGAATTCTAAACTAAAATATCAAAAGAAACACCATCAATTAATTTTAAATTATCCACTTTACTATTGCTAGGTTAGTTGTAGTATGTATTTTGTAGTCGATACTTTTGGGCCTTCTTGTAGGAGAGAATAGCGACTAATGACAGAATAAAAGACCATGAAGTTTTAATCGACCCATCGCTAATTTCTCTTACAAAAGCGCCAAAAAATATCGATTTGGGAACACTACAACTAAACCATCAATTAACTCTTTTACTGTGTGTTCATATTTTCCTCCCAAACTTTTTACATTTCGCACTAAATTATTTTCCCACATTTTATCGGTCTCCTACCACATCATAGAATCGGTTTTTTGTATTACTTTATTATATTTCTAGGCAATTATGTAATAATAATAAATTTATTGCTTTTGGCTGAAATTTGGCACTCTTATAAATCTTCAGTCATCCTAATGTAGGTACAATCTATTATTAATTTATTTGATGAAAAAAGCTTTTAAAGAGAATTAGTTACTAGTGGTGTATTTAGTGTACACCCTCTCCGTACAGGCAATTCACTGGTATTCATATGAATTAATGTGTACTCACGTAAGCGAGGAGTATTTACGAATTCTAACCTATAAATAGTACACGAAATGTTTGTGGTATAACCCCAAAATTCACATTCGATGGCAAAATATGTCGAGTAAAGAGTGATTTCATCTGTTTTAAGTGGCTGCTGGTTTTGATAAAAGTGAGTACTTTTTAGCAATCAAATGAACTTAATAATCTGCATATATGCTGAAGTACGAAACAAATTATTTTATTTCTTCTATAATCTACATTGTTTCAGATGATGTTGTTACAGAAACTTTGGTTAATGCGCAATTAAAAACATAGTTGCATTGGTTTAAGAGCTGTTTAATCGGTTACACACATAACACGTCATTGAAATGAATATATCAGTAGCAATACAGAATATCGTGCTCTCTCGGTGATATTCACACATATAAATATTAATTAATTAGCGACACATCAAACAGGTAATAGACAAAACTCGATAGCCGTTGCTATTGAGTGAGACGGGTCCTTATCCTCCTTGAGCGTCGAACTTATCCCGCTAGCTACGCACACTTACCGTGTGGATTCAAATGTAACAATGAGAAAATTAATTATATGCGCCACCTTGACTTAATACGTACTTTATCAAAGCAGTCAAGGTTACTTTGATAGTAATACGAACAAACAGGATAAGAAACCGTCGAGTACAAGTAATTGGTCTAGCGACACAAAGTTCTTCAACATTAAACATATAGTTACCTGGAATAACACATACGTGTATCGTTCACTAAGGCGTCCTCTTGGAGAGTTCGACATCAATAGTTGCCAGTTATAGTTAAGAAATGGTTCGGCACTGGTAATTGGATTGTTCGGATACACACGCTAAAATTGAAATAGCTGCAAAGCAAAGCACTGATGGTGATTTAGGTCGGCAGCACCGTGTTGAAGGAAAGCCCTTTCCGGTGATAAGACGAGGCGCCCCAAAGTTCCTGGTGCCCGCTATATTAAGTGACAGAATTTTAACCGGCACTTCCTAACAGCATAGGTTTATTTCCACATAACACTTCCTCGAGTACAAGTAAGGGTCGAGAGGTTAATCCTTCCAATTACAACACCATAAGGCAGTAAAGGTTCCAGAAGACAACCCACCATTTCTGGACGTAATCAAATCTCAGCAGACATCAAGCAAAGTAATCCCAAACAATACGAACGGACAAAGAAACTGCAAAAGTTCATCCTAAACAACATTCCGGTTTATTTCTCATTACATATCCGGTGTAATTTATGTTTCACAACAGGCGGATGGTTATAACAACTTCGGATTAATCCATCACTTCTGTTTAGAATTTACTTTCGCAGTTTTTTACAAAACACGACTGTCCTCGTTGCCAATCAAACGCCAAAAAGAAAGAACGTGAAACGAGCGCAATTGGATTTAGACATTGACCTTGTCCTATTAAACGCGCAGTGAAAGTAGACAGAGCCGTAATAAGCAAAGTAACACGTATGCAGGAAAATTTTAACGTTACAAAAGTAAAAGCTAGTAAACGTAAATTTTTATCGTAACAATGTAGTAAAACCTATATGTTTCATATGTTTTCCATGTGTTAATCATTAGCGTCTATTGAACTAATTTTATCCTCCAAAATTAAAGTTGAAGGCTATTATCTTAATACGGATTCCTTGAAGTGGAGGGAAGAAATTAAATTACTACCCTGGATTCAATGTGCCGACGTTTCGCCCGACTTATGCGGGCTTTTTCAAGGCCTCTGTTTATTTTGTAAGGAAATTTCAGAAATAAATATATGTACATGAACAAGTACGATCGCATATCATTTTTTTTTATAAATATCATTAAGTATAAAAACATATCCCTAAGTTAAACAAATGTATCAATTCAGTTATATCGAAACATTCTAACAATTATAAAATAATTAAAAATTATTTATTAGTTAATAATTAGGTATAAACATAGAACAACTCTCTTGTAGGATTATAATAATTGTACCAAATTATAAAATTAATATTTTTGTAATTTGAACTCACCTTGAAATTAGGCAGTGACAGTCACATCTAACACATCTAAAAACCGACAAACTGTACAATACATTAATCACTAAGACTAACGGCTGTCACAAATTAAAAGATTTATAAATTAAATAAATAAATATATATTAATAAGACACACTATAGCACGAACAGACGAACAGTATAAACAAATTCTTGCAATCACATTTAACAGTAAATGTATGTAATGTACTAGTAACCAAACCAATTTGAAAAATAGGCCTAATCTAGACAAACCTGAAATTAAAGACGTGAGGTCACTGCTCCAGGTCAGAGGTCAAAGATCAAAGGTCAGGTCAACTTGGGACCTATCGTAAAACATTCTCCTTGACATCCTGAACACTTTGATATATAACATGCCTCTGTCACCGCTCCAGGTCAGAGGTCAAAGGTCAGGTCAACTTGTGACTCCACCTAAGATCAGCGCCTGGACCTCTTGAACAATTTGACGTATCGATCTCCGAAATCGGTTCAGCCGTTTCGGAGGAGAAGACGAACATACAGACAGACAGACAGACAGACAGACAAACACACACACAGACAAACCGGGCCACGATTTTATGTGTATAGATGCCCATCTGGAAGATGTACTGCTAATCTGATAATTGCGTGCGAGCGGTCATACATTTTATTTTCTCGTATTCTCCACATAGCTTCCGGAGCACTTACATACCGTGAATCTAAGTGAAGTTTCACCTCATTTCTGTTGAGTTCTACGGTCCCATTTCCTAATGATTTGAATTCTACATTTGCACAATCATGTCCTTTGTAGACATATTTGAATAAGTATTTTATGCTCTTGATAGATGCACATATTTTAGTATTAATATGACAGTTGTATTTTAATAGAAGGAATGGACTGTAAGAAACTACCCAAGAATTATCAATTGTTTTACCTCTGACAATCAAGTCCTGGTCGTTGTCAGCAGAATTATCACGCTTTATATTTAGGATATCCATTAACATTTACATTGGTTTCATTCCTAAAATCTTTTGGAAATTCTTTTGTGCAGTGTCCTTCAGAAAGGCACACACCGCAAGGACCATGTATCATGTTTTTCAAAACTATTTCTTTAAGCCTTGGTTGCAAGTTTTTGTCAGGAATTTCAGCTGATACGATCTTACCAATGATTTCCGGGGTTCTGGGTTTGTCCTTACTACGAAGAATAAACAGAGCATCCATATGAGGTAAACCTATCTTTTGGAATTCAATAACACGGACATGACCTACAAGTACTCTGAAATGTGTTTTTGTGTAATGTCATCCAACAGTTCCTTCTTTTTTAAATCAAATACCCTTGCAATCAAATCGGGTCTGTTTTCTGCCCTTTGCCAAGGTTCCAAATTTTCTGTTATTTCTTTCCAGCTCGGATTGCAGGTCATGGTTATAAATAGGTCAGGTTTTCCAAATTTTCGGACAATGGCCATTGCATCCTTATAATTTTGTTGCATTGCTCTGGGACTACCAATAAATGTAGTATCACTGGGACTCCAGGTTAAACACCCTCCCTTGACGCATGCTGTTCAATATGGTCTAACAGGCCCTTGTACAATACTCTAAAAATTTTTTGATTTTTCTCTATGAAATTAAACCTATTGGCTTCAATTTTTGTATAGCCGTCAACGATGAATTGCTGAGTTAATTTTCCGGAATTTAGTAGGGGATTGAATTCATCCCTGACTGCAAATCTGTATGCATACAATTGCAGTTGAGATCATCTTTTCCTTTCGAACGTGCGTTCATTATCGTCCTGGTCAGAATTATTCATGTCCTCAGATAAGCTACGCGCATTTGATTTGCCTACCAATCTCATATCCTCATTGCATCCCTTATCGCCGGTAGGAAATAAGACAGGGTATGTCATAGGGTCCAAATTATAATTCAAAATAGAGATTTCTTGCGGTGGACGATTATCACGATAATATATGCGTATGGAGGAATGCCGTCAGCGTTCTCAAAATTACAGCAACTTCATTTGCTCTTGGTGCATTGTATCTGCGTTGATCATTTCTTCTATCTTGTCTAATAGACATGAAAACTTGGTAGACATTCCTGTTTTCCTCAGCTGCCTTTTTTTCTTCTTCTAATTCTATCTCTTTTAGCATTTTAAATGCTTCTGCATAAGGATTCATGCTTCGCAGTAAATTGTCCTGCTCATTTGTTAAATCTGATAAACAATTCTTATTTTCAAGCAAACTTAGACGTTGATCTAAAGCTTGCTGCGTGTCGAGTATGTAAAGTTGTGCATATTTAGGTGTGTGACCTTCTGACGGAATAGTGGATGCAGCAGTTCTATGATATATCTGTCCGTGAATTCTAAAGCAGTTCGGACCACCTCGCAATACAGAACGATCAATTGATGCAAATGCAAGGGAACTATTGTATGAACATATGATTTCCAAAAAATTTTTAGAACGTTCGTGAACACCAGTAAGCAAATTCTTTAAGGTAAGAGGATATTCTTTTAAACATTCAAGTATTACTTTGCCCTTATGACAGCAATTTGAGAACATCCCTTTTACTGAGGTTCATTTTTGAAATTCTATGAAAGGCACGATGTGCATACCAAGTTCAATTGCCCCAAATAATTTTCTTCAATTTCCGTTTCTTGTATATGAGCTGACACGGCCGTCCCTCTAGTTTTTAAAAACTTTTGAGCTATTCTCAATGCTTCTCTGTTGAATCTTTCTCTTTTTTCTTCTTCTAATTCGTTTGCACGAAGTTGTCTCATATGCTGTGTTATTCTGGATACACGACGGGTGCTCTCCTCCTGTGTCTTAGATTGCCTCTTTAACTGAGCTCTACTTACATCATCTGCTTGGCGCTCAGACCGTTCTTTTCATGTCTCATTAGATCTTAAAGATCTCATTCGTGCTGAATTATCAGCTCGGCGCTCTGAGCGCTCTTCAGATGTTTCATTGGATCTTAATGATCTCATTCTTGCTGAATTATCAGCTCGGCGCTCGGAGCGCTCTTCGGATGTTTCACGGGATCTTAAAAATCTCTTTTTTACTGAATCATCAGCTCGGCGCTCGGAGCGCTCTTCGGATGTTTCATTTGATCTTAAAGATCTCTTTCTTGCTGAATCATCAGCTCGGTGCTCGGAGCGCTCTTCGGATGTTTCATTTGATCTTAAAGATCTCTTTCTTACTGAATCATCAGCTCGGCGCCCGGAGCACTCTTCGGATGTTTCATTTGATCTTAAAGATCTCTTTTTTGCTGAATTATCAGCTCGGCGCTCTGAGCGCTCTTCAGATGTTTCATTGGATCTTAATGATCTTATTCTTGCTGAATTATCAGCTCGGCGCTCGGAGCGCTCTTCGGATGTTTCACGGATCTTAAAGATCTTTTTCTTGCTGAATCATCAGCTCGGCGCTCGGAGCGCTCTTCGGATGTTTCACGAGATCTTAAAGATCTTTTTCTTGCTGAAACATCAGCTCGGCGCTCGGAGCACTTTTCGGATGTTTCATTTGATCTTAAAGATCTCTTTCTTGCTGAATCATCAGCTCGACGCTCGGAGCGCTCTTCGGATGTTTCATTTGATCTTAAAGATCTCTCTCTTGCTGAATCATCAGCTTGGCGCTCAGAGCGTTCTTCGGATTTTTTATTTGATCTTAAAGATCTCTTTCTTGCTGAATCATCAGCTCGGCGCTTAGAGCGCTTTTTAGATGTTTCACTTGATTTTAAAGATCCATTTCTTGCTGAATTTTCAGCTCGGCGCTCTAAACGCTCTTCCGATGATTCGCGGCACCTTGCCACTCTTACTCTTTTTGAATCACTCTTCCCAGTGATATTCTGCTTACGTTTGCGTGGCATTGCTCCTAACACCTTCTAAATATATAAATATATAAATATATTACTTATTACTATTTATTTATTTCTTTACCTTAGTTGGGAAGTAATGCTCTAATTGACAGCACTATATTCTACTATGCTCAAAGTACTAAAGTTCCTGTGTAGAAAACATTAACATTGTTTTAGATTTAAAATTAATTTATTAATATTTATAAAATTGTAATCCGATTTAATTAATTACCTTTGAAATTTTGGCTTCTAACTTTGATGGCTGAATGAGATTGTATTGTACTGTGTAAAATTGCAACTGACTGGATGAGAACTTGAGGTTAGATGTTTTTAACTCAAAGTCTTGGGAAAGAATAAGGAAGACGAACTCGATAGGTAGGTAATAATGTAAAACGTCGCTCCTTATTTGGTTCGGTCATACATTTACCCCCAATCTCATTCTGTATTCATAGTAAATGTTTGGAACATGCATGAACAATGTGACTTGACTGCATTATTCGATATATACTCTCGGGATATTTTTATTCTACAAATCAAGTCAGGGTAACATGTTATTTACCCTAAAACAATCTTCTTGACATCCTGAAAACATTGCTATACCACTTGCCTATGTTTCCCCGGATTTTCTAGGAGGCCATCGCTCCAGGTCAGAGGTCAAACGTCAGGTCAACTTGGTACTTATCTTAAAACATTCCCCTTGACATTCTGAACACTTTGATATATAACATGTCTATGTTTCCTTGGATTTAATATGAGGTCACCGCTCCAGGTCAGAGGTTAAAGGTCAGGCCAACTTGTGACCCCGCCTAAGATCAGCGTCTGGACTTCCTGAACAATTTGTCGTATCGATCTCCAAAATCGGTTCAGCCGTTTCGGAGGAGAAGACGAACATACAGACAGACATCAGACAGACACACACACAGACAAACCGTGCCATGATTTTATGTGTGTAGATTATTTCCAAAAATAGGATAAGAATAAATATTTAGTCATTTTTAATTATTGTATAAATCATATACTGCTTATTTTACGTGTTAGAACTAAACATGTTAAAATTGGTAGCCTTATTAAAAATCAATATTGGGAGCAAAGATGCCAACAAATAGAAAACTTGATTGAGGATCACAAACGACAGAAGTATGGAAGACAATCAAAAATATGAAAACAAATGTAACAAACAAATGGGAAGAACTAATATCATAACAAGAATGGGATGATACTCAAAACCAAACAGAACCAACCGAAAATATAAAAGGAGAAAATACAACTATCATAACAGAGGAAGAACTGGATAAATGTGTAAAACAAATGAAAAATTTAAGATCTCCAGGACCAGGAAATGTGCCTATTGAATTGGTCAAATACGGGGAAAGAAATAATTAAACGAATAGCACAATGGATAAATAACTGCTGCAGGAAATTAGAGTTACCTCAAGAATGGAAGATATTATATATGAAGTCCATTTATAAAAATAAACTAAGAGTAGATATCGGTGAGAAGATCAGTGAAGACCAGAGTGGCTTTGTACCGGGAAAATCGTGTATAGATAATCTTTTTACAATACAAACAACTAGCAGAAAAGAGAATTGGTAAAGGAGAAAAAATTCATATGCCCTTCATAGACTTAGAAAAAGCATATGACTAAAAATTATGGGAAGCTCTAGAAAAACTAGAAACAAATATACAACTAATTGCTATAAAACAAGAACTGTACAGAAATAATACAACCCTTATTAAATATGGGAATCAACTAATCAGATCCTATAATAACAAATAGAGGACTACGAGAAGGGTGCAGTTTATCGCCGATGCTATTCAACCCATATATTGAAATAGCATTACAGAATGGAAAAGAAGCTGCATTGGTATGAGGATCCCAATACACGAAGACCGCCTGTTGACATTACATTTTGCAGACGACCAAGTACTCCTTGCACAAGACTCATATGACCTAGAGTTTATGATAAAGAGACTGTACACAGAATAAGAGTACCTAGTGATAAACAATGACGTAAAATTTGAAGTATTAATAAATGATGACACAGAAATAAAACAAGTAGAAGAATTTAAATACTTAGAAGCGATAATAGACAATAAAGAGATAGGAGATAATAGGGTGACAAAAATATAAGTAGAAAAACAAGAAACGAATAGGACTGGTAATGGTTGAATCAGTACTTTGCTATGGGAGCGAAATATGGATAATAAATGCCAAATTACAAAGAAGAATTAACATGGTAATAGACCGAATAGAAAGAAGGAGTCTAGTTTTTTTTTAATTTAACAATTTTATTAACTGTTTAAAGAATCCATCCGCACCATTGAAAATTTGTTTCAAGCATATTAGAATTAATGTATACTAAGTGACATAGAAAGAAGAACACCCAGTAATAATGAATATTTTGTAAATTTTTTTTGGGAATATATTTGTTTATATTAAGATAAAAAACGATCAGTTTTTCAGCCATATTGCCCTAGCGGTTGTTTTATTAACCTCATTCAAAAACACTTACGATTAAGTAGCCCTAAAACAATGAAGTACAGTTGTCATTTAAGCGATTTAAATTGCATTTCAAAGAGCTTCTTTAATTCAATCACAATGCCTCCAGTGCGAAGACGCCATAATTTTCGGCAATTAAGCGAGTTTGATAGGGGTAGAATTGTGGGATTGCGTGAGGCTGGTTTGTCTATGAGAGATATAGCCGCTAGAACGCAACGGAGTTTAAACACTGTGGCAGTCTGTGTTCGGGCATGGAACCAAGAGGGCCGTACACAAAGAGCGAGAGGTACAGGACGTCGTCGAAGAACCACAGAACGCAAAGATCGCCGTCTTAGACTATTGGCTTTACGGGACCGCTTCTCTTCTACACGGGCGATTGCGGACCAGTGGTTTGAAGAACATGGAAGACCGATTGGGATGCGAACCGTTTATAGACGGATAAGAACCTCTTTTCATACCGTCCCCTTTTTGTGCTACCACTGACTCCAGAGCATCGACGTTATCGTCTAGCGTGGTGTAGAGAACGGGCAAATTGGGACCAAGAATGGAATTCAATTGTCTTTAGTGATGAATCCAGATTCTGTTTGGGTATGCATGACGGTCGTGCAAGGGTGAGAAGACGGCTCGGTGAAAGACAAGATCCCCAATTTTCTGTGAATAGGCATGTGCACCACACAGTTGGAGTTATGGTATGGGGAGCTATTGCTATTGGAAGTAGGTCACCTTTGGTCTTCATTAGAGGTAACATGACCGCTGCGCTTACATCCAGGAGGTCGTAGACCCCTATATTGTACCTTATGTTCAGACCATCCCCAACAGCACATTCCAACAAGACAACGCACGACCTCATGTTGCTAGGGTTTCTTTGGCTCATTTTGAGGCCAATCAAATTGCTTTGTTGCCTTGGCCACCAAGATCTCCTGATCTTTCGCCCATCGAGCACGTCTGGGATATTATGGGAAGAAGATTACTCAATTTACCTCACCCTGCACAAACTCTAGCGGCTTTGCAGCATCAGTTACAGATAGCATGGGATGAGATACCTCAAGAAGAAATCGATCACCTCATTAGAAGTATGTCCAGACGTGTTAATGAGTGCACAAGACATCGTGGTGGAGCAACACATTATTAAGTTTTTGAAGAAGTTAACAGTTTAATTTTTATCAAATTGTGATCGTTTACTAATCTAATTCGTATACACTAGTATACCAAAAATTGTTCAAATAAATTCATTATTACTGGGTGTTCTTCTTTCTATGTCACTTAGTATAAATGAATACACAGCCCTTGTAAACTACTAACAGTAGATTTACTTTGAAAAACAGCCTTTCTGAACTGTAACAAAAGGAGGAGCAATTTCACAAAATCACACAGACAGATTGAATTATCTTTCATGCAAATAATATTAAAATGTAGACAAAGTGATGTGAATAATATATTATTTTAAATAATTTCAATAACGCGAATTAATATCCTATACAACATTGTGGATAAATTTTAAATGCTAAACTAATTTACATTTTTGCCGATTTAATAAATATTTAATGACGAGTTTCCAAACTCACCTTTTTATGTATGTACTAAAAGTAGTTTACTTACTTCATTTTTATGAAATTTAAAAAAAAGCTTTGCTCATAAAAAGATATAACGTACTCATTAATCATCCGTTTTATAATGGTTATAAATTTAAGAATCTTTTCACCGATATTGAAAAAGAATAAAAATTTAACATTATATCAAATAAATGTTTTTAACAGTTTCAATTCGAATGTAGATTTAATTGTTTTCTTAATGATCGCAAGCAGTGGCGAGAAGTGCAATTTGATACGGTCTTTAAAGCTCTATAGCTCGAACTTATCAGAAATAATAGAAATATCGCGTGGAAAACAATTGTATCTAAGTTCGATTTTTTCCCACTAATTTATTTTTGTTTTTAGTTTATTCGCGAGAATATTGAAAATCCTTTGATTTGAGAGTTGTTACTAAATACGGTTGTAATTTTATTAGTACTACTGATGTATGCAATTTTAACTACTTAATATACACATTACATATTTACAAGCGGTGTGCATTATAGAACACTTTACGATCAATTTTGCTCCCTATTTATTAATGACCACAACGCTGACAGTTGGTCAGTTCATGACGTTTGATTAATTTTCATAACGATAATGCCTATATAAATTGGAGTTTATAACAAAGCCATCATGTAGTCACTCATCAACAATATTTGAAATGCATAAAGAACAACCGATCGAGAATACATTGTAGTGGAAATTTGTTTAATGTACAACTGCAGGTGCAGTTTAAAATTTAAAGTTACCGGAAAATAAAAAATATTAAATTATTAGTATTTAAATTGTAATTTGCTGTATCGTTGTAATTTTTGTGAAACATAATGTAATAATTATGTAACATTAATACATGCATGGGCGAATGATTTATTAAAATGAAGTTTTAAACCGGCCTTGTATATGGTTTTATGCAAAATGTGCTAATTAAGGAAGGAATGATTTTGCTGGTCTGTAATTTTAATATACAATCAACCTTTTGAACCCTCCATTTGAAAGCGTATCAACGGTTTTATTACATTGTACTTGTTAATTTTCCCTTTCGAGAAACGGTTTATGTTGCTTATTCAAAGGAAATTAAATAATAATAATTAATATTAATTATACTTTGGAATGTTACTAAATGGAATAAAAGTTTTCTTACTGGTTAACACGCTGGAATGACATGAGGTCTATAAATACACGTAATAGTAGTTTACATTACAAATCAGGTGGAAAGGTTTTTACTGACGAATCTGTTACCTCCTTGAGCCGGAAAAACCATTTATCAGTTAACAAATAAAATTCGAATAAAATTAAAAGCGAGCAAATTCTGTTCCTTTCCAAATTTTTATTTCCATGAAGATTTTTTTTCAAATAAACGTGTCAGAAGAAATCAAAAAGGAAGCCTAATCATAGCTTCCAGTTTATTGCCACCCAAGTCTTTAGTAATATATGAAGAAGAACTAGTAACCAAACCCATTTGAAAATAGGCCTAATCTAGACAAACTTGAAATTAAAGACGTGAGGTCACTGCTCCAGGTCAGAGGTCAAAGGTCAGGTCCACTTGAGACCTATCTTAAAACATTCCCCTTGACATCCTGAACACTTTGATGTATCCCATGCCTATGTCACCGCTCCAGGTCAGAGGTCAAAGGTCAGGTCAACTTGTAACCACGGCTAAGATCAGCGCCTGGATCTGACGTATCGATCTTCGAAATCGGTACAGCAGTTTCGGAGGACAAGACGAACATACAGACAGACAGACAAACAAATAGATAGACAAACCGGGCCACGATTTTGTGTATAGATATGAAGAATTTAAAAATTGTCAGAAAAGCAATTACCTAATGCAACGGAAGACGTTTTTTTGGGTACTTTTACTTCACCAACTACTAAAAAAATTTAGCTCCAATTCTTTGTGGTGCCGAAATAGTCAATTTTAAAAAACTGGCTGGAGATTAAAGAAAATGCTGAAATTGACAGGTTTGACTTCTGTCATCCATCGCTGCGTTGTTTACTCTAACAAACTGTCATTATCCACCTCCCTCTATCGATATTACTATCAGTACACAAATACTGACGATTCGATATCCGATTTTGCTATCAGTCATCAGTATTGATTTTCTATACTGACAGTACATCAATACTCACATTACACGATCAATAATACTGTCAGTATTTAAAATATTGTCAGTAATACTGATCGTGAGAGGGCCGGTTAACAAATGATGCAGTAAATACAAGCAGCATAGGGGCCAATGTCCTTAATATATCACCACCAAATGAATTTAATTTCACACAACCCGCAGAGTAGGTACAGTGGAAAGATACATGTCGGTTCGCGGATTTAACACTAAATCGGATATGGAAAAAATAGACATGTTAATTTAAAGAATGGATCCGGAAGCAGAGGAAATACAGGCACAATTTGCATTAACACCTCAAGAACTAACATATAAAATAGTGATGGAGAAGTTTGACAACCATTTTATACCGCAAAAAAACATAATCTTAGAAAGATTTAAATTCAACACCCGAGGGCAACGACTTGGTGAACCAGTAGATGCATTCATAACAGCACTACACAGTTTGTCAGAAAATTGTAAATATGGTACCCGAAAAAACGAACTGATAAGGGATCAAATCGTTGTGGGAATCACTAAGTAAGAAATTACAACAAAAAAAAGACCTAACGTTAACTGACGCAAGTGAAGTAATAAATTAAAATAGTTCATTTATTTTACATATAAGCGGTACATGATTTTGTATGAAATATATAAAAGATTTTAAAACTAGTTTTAGGATATACCGCTTCCATACTATAGTGTTACAACGTAAGTTATTTATTAATAGCTCTTAATCCGTTAACAATGGGACGTACCTGTTCTTGAGGTCTAAACTAAAGATCATAGGCGTGAACATGGGTTTTGCTGACAAAAAAAAATTACGATTGCGTTTTATTGAAAGTAATTTTAAACATATCATTGTAATTATAAAACACATCGTTTGTTAGAAACCATTTTATAGAGTTTGAAAATTTAAGGTATAATAAAATATAGCAAGAACAAACTAAATTTATAGGAAAAACAATAAATATATAATTTTAAAATACAGTTATTCTGAAAATTTATCTGTTTCTTCGGAAGAAGTATCATTTGACCCTATTAAAATCACAATAGGCTCTATAGTAACTTCTATCAAATTGTCAAGTTCCCACATTTTTTGTTCCTCTTTCACATTACGTGTTCCATACACTTTATCCATTTTTCTGCAGTCACCTCACTTAAAGAAGTCATTAAAAGTTGTCGGACGTCGCTTAATTTAAACGTGGTATTATTTCTCGCTACACCACCCTTCACCTGCACCCATATTAATTCTATAGGGTTTAATTTACAATGGTATGGCGGTAAGCGTAGAACAAAAATATCACGTTTTGCTGCCATTTCGTCAACTGCATATCTTTTAAACTTTGTCCTAACACCTTGTACTAGACTTTTCCCTTTTTACCATATCATTTTCAAAAGCAATATTTTTTGAGGAAAGCCATTCCATTATAACGTGTTTTTTCCAGGAAGTTGTAGGTAAACGTTCGATTTGTCTGGAATGGTAGCTGGCATTGTCCATAACAATTACGGAACCCTTTGGTATTAAATCTAACATTTGTTCAAAATATTCCTCAAAAACATCCCCATTTATATCCTCGTGGTAATCACTGGTATTTTCGATTCAAATAGCAGTAAACCTCCCTCTACAAAGCCTTCGTCACTTCCTATATGCGTAATAATTAAGCGTCGCCCTTTTCCTGAAGGAGGTCTTAAACCTGTAGATAATCCTTCTAAAAACTCAATACTGCAGAGTAAGTACACCTTATAATATACCGATATGATATGACAATAATCATTAGTTAAGCAATCGTTATAATTACATACCATATTTCTCCCCTAATTATTTCATTATCAACATATTAAAATCTATTAAAGGGTCATTCCAAATACAGTACATACTTTCTAGTTCAATTATTAGTAATTAATTAGTTAAAATTCCTAAAAATGTGATCGATAATGATATTAGCAATTTTTGATAAACAAGGTGATTCACTAGTGGTGGCCAAAAATAAACCCACGTATTATTTGATAAAAATTTTAAATTGGGTTTTTCATATAAAGTTTTTATCAGGAAAGCTTCGTTAAAAAGTTACAGGGTGGTAAACTTAAAAAAATTTTAATTTTTTTAGAATACCTCAAAAACTAGTGACTATAATAAACCGAAATGTTTAGACAAACCCATGTGTCAAATTTCAGTTTATTACAGTCAGTAGTTTATAACATTGCATGGAAGTAGGTGGAGGTCAATTTGAACATTTAATAAGATGAAATGTGTCAAAATAATTAATTAATGATGAAAGGTTACACATCTTCTACATTTTTAACCCCCTTTTCGAAAAAGTATCAATACATCGGTACGCCATTGGAATCTGTTAAACATGTTGATTTATTACTTCGCTTCGTTTCTGGACAGACTTTAACGGTGAGATAAGCGGAACTACAGAGTAGCCAAAGTAAAATTATTTGACAAGATTATAAAGCTGTAGCAGCAGTAAAACATAACTTTGCAAGTCACAACTAAGTAATACGTCTAGAAATAAATTCAGAGCAAGCAAAGAAGGAGAGAAATGTAAGTGGTGTAGAGACAACAACAAAAACATTCGTGCAAGATGCCCAGCAAGCAATACAGTATGTATGCAGTGCAAGAAAAAAGGCCATTGGAGCAATGTGTGCAAGGCAAAGAAAAACGTTCAAGCAGTCGTCAGGGACCAGGACACTTAAGGTGAATCCGAACCACATCGGGTAAGCCAGTTAAACCTTGTTAATTCAGAACAATTTTTCATAGGTCACATATATGTTAATAATAGAAACCAATGGTGAGTCTATTTAGGTCTAAGATTAGATAATAAGGTACTAAAAATGTCTTTTCTTGTTGATTCGGGTGCTGATGTTCCTTCAATGTCATTGGATCAGTTACCTAAATATTATCATGACAGAATTGAAGAATGCTATGATGTTATTATAGCGGGACCGATAAATCTAACTTGCATTTAATGGGCAAAGTACAATTATGCTTAGAATATAAGAATGTTTCGTATTCGGATTTTGTGTGTATTATAAAAGCACTTGAGATGCCTATTCTTGGCAGAAATGGCATTATAAAATTAAGTATCTTTAATACTAAAGATCAGTCAATTGGTAACTTGTAAAATCAAACTTTAGTAGTAAGCAAATACAACACAGACAGCATCTCAAAAATATTCAAAGGCATTTTTGACGATATCGGTGAATTAAATACAGAAATACGAATTAAACTAAAGGATGATGCAAAATCTTATGTACCTAGGCCTGTGCCTTTACCATTACTCCCAAATTAAAATTAGAATTGGAGAGATCACTAAAATAGAACATAATTGTTCCAATAAGCAATCCAACTTCATGGGTGAGTCCTTACCCAAAATCGAACATACGCTAGGGCAGTTAAAGAATTCTAAAAACTTTAGCAAACTTGATGCAACAAGTGGATTCTTTCGGAGGATTGTCAATTGTTAACCACGTTTATCACCCCGTATGGACGACGATATTACTTTAAAATAGTGCCATTCGGAATCAGCTGCCCTCCGAAGTATTTTGCGATTCATTTTATGAAGATTTGGAGTATGTCACATGGACGACGTTCTGATACACGCTCCGACGATGGAAAAACATGATAAGACCTTGTATGAGGTATTAGAAAGAATTCATCGCGAGGGTATCACCCTAAGTAAAAATAAGTGAATTTTTGCTTCAAAAACAGTAAAATACCTAGGGTACATTATATCCCCTCAAGGTATTTCTATAGATCCGGATAGGGTTGTAGCGATAGGAAAATTAAAAAAATCCCTCTAACAAAACCGAGCTGCTTAGATTACTTGGTATTACCAATTTTGCAGGGAAATTCATTTCAAATAAATCTGAAATATTGGAGCATCTAACGGCACTATTAAAAAATGACACAGAGTTTTTGTGGGGAATTTCGCAAAAGAAATTCTTCAACATCATCCAAAGCTCCATGCTTAGCATTTTACGACGCTAATACTCGTAAGCCCATGATGGTGAGCGCGAATGCAAGTTGCAAGCTGATAGGAGGTGCTCTTATGGAAGGGAATTGTGATAAGTCACGGGAAATTGTAGCATTTTCGTCACGCCTAATGAGTGATGTTGAAAAGCGTTACGCACAGATCGAGAGAGAAGCACTGGCGGTTACATGGGCAGCAGAGAAATTTTCAGACTACATCAAAGGGGTTAATTACTTGACTTTCGTAACCGATCATTCGCCATTAGTGTCCATCCTAACTATAAAAAACATAGATGAGTTAACGCCTCGTATCCAACGATTTCGGATGCGCCTAATGCGATACAGTTATAATGTTACTTATACTCCTGGAAATATGCTAGTAGTATCAGATGTGTTAATTTAAGAAATGATGTACATCAACTTACACAAAATAAACATAAATTTCCGAACGACAACTATACTTACTTTTGTTAAAATTCAAAGTATAATTAAAATGTAATATTTGTAGAAATCTGTAGATTGTAAGATTCCGGTCGTGAACTTATCAACATTGCGAAAAATCAACGGTCCATGAGGTGGCAACACCGACTATCTGAAAATATAATATGATTTAACGTTTTAGGATTACTGACGTCACTTACTTTTTTATTTTATGCACTTTTCTATGGATAGGATTGTTAACAATATTTGAAATTTAGTTATTCGTGTTACATGTTTCGTGCCAGTGCAATTGTGTTATGTAAATAAGTGCAAAAAAATGGAAGTGGTGATTCTTTGTCGAAAAATAATGTGGGTGTTTCATATAAAACAATCAACGTCTGGGATGCCTCAGGGTTCTAGCTAAAGTCCATTGCTATTGCTTTTAGATATCAATGATATTACTTCCATAGTGAATTCTAAAATGCTCTTATACAGGTTGTCCTAATTGCCATGGGTTGGACATAGAAAATCAAAAATCTTCAAATATTCAAAAAAATTTTTTTTAAAAATTATTTTATACCGGCTGAAAAATTGGTGTATGTACAAGGTTATTCATTATATTTTGACTCCCACCTACAGCCCTTATTATTAGTTATAGAAATAAACTTTAAATACAAAAGTTTTAGGTTTTTTCACGTAGTATCTTTTGGTAATAAAGGAAATAAAAAATCGACCTCACAAAATTGTAAAAATGATTTGAGTATTATTTTTTTAATGGAACACCCTGTATAGTATTATCTCAAACGAAAGATCTCTTTGTTCTGATTTCAAATATATATAGTTCGTTAGTTAACGAAACAATGTTAGTTACACATAAGTTAGTCATCAATTGAAAATTAAACCGTTTTTTACAGCCCAATTCTATATGATGTACCTATTATTAATTTTATCGCTTTTTACTTAATTTTAAACTATTGTTTAAGAACAGCAAACTTTGAACAGTTTGGCGAATTTGTTCTTCACTTTCAATCAACAGAATTATTCTCGATATTATGTTTTATATCACAACAATAAGTTAATGAATGTTGAAGAATCTCATCTGGGATTAATAAGAAATATTCAAAATGGATCATTTGGAGTTAGTTTGACCAAACTATTAATACTGATGCAGCAAATAAATTTACAGGCATAACCCACACCACTAATTTCATTTCTGATAGACCGCGTTGGACAAGAGTCACATTTTTCGCTAAAAATCACTTGGAAAGTACTGGATAAGAAAATCACGGAATGTCACTGCTGATCTCCGTAAGAGCAGGATAATTTTTTTTCAGTAGTCAACATCAACAATTGATAGAAAATTTTGTTTAAAATTTAAATGATTTTGATATAAGTATTGATAAGCAATGTTTATTTTATATATCGTCAGGTAAATCTGCCTCATAAAGTATTCGAAATGAGCAAAGAGAAATTTTCATTCGAGAACGCGGGAACGATTCTACGATCCATAAAATTCTTACATTCCAAGTTTTGTTGTCAAACAAAAAATGAAAATGTCTGGAAAATTGGTTGAAGTTAAAATGCAACGTGATATTTTTGGGCAATTATTAAGAATCTCATTGAAAAACTTTGGATATTGGCTGGTTTTGTCTAACGCTTTGACTCCAACACTACGTATGCGTTCAAAAATTTCAGCTTACCCGAACCATGTGATGTTTTTTTTCTCAAAAATGGTTGATTCTACCAAAAAAACAAAAGAGACATTATTTGTTTATAAAAAATCAAGCTATCTGAAT
Source organism: Abscondita cerata (assembly GCA_030710515.1). Taxonomy (NCBI): domain Eukaryota; kingdom Metazoa; phylum Arthropoda; class Insecta; order Coleoptera; family Lampyridae; genus Abscondita; species Abscondita cerata. Next base: position 344,277 of record JALBCR010000436.1, on the reverse strand, counting down.
TTTTTAAATAATGAAAAGTTCAGAAAAAAACAAATTTTAGGCGTGGCTCTTTCGCTCTATCTTGGAACTATACGAGAATACCACAAAAATATTTATTTAATGCTTTTCCGGTACCAAGAAACGTTCTGTCATTTTAAATTTTCTTAAGTTTTTTGTTTTCAAGAAAAAAATAAAAAACTGTTTTTTGCGCCATCTTTAAGGGGCTGTAACTTAGAGGGGTTGTTCATATAAAATTATTTTTTATATAAAAATCCACTTTATTTTTCGACAAAGAATCACCACTTACATTTTTTCGCGTTTATATATTTACAACATGTATATAAATAATTTATTTTTACATTAAGGTTTGACGATATAATTTTTCAAACATAATTACACTTTTACATCGAACTATGCACAATTGCTTGTTCGTAATAAAAAAAATTCATAACACTTATTATAATTCCGACACAGTAAATAACAAAATTCAAGAAGTAAAATATGTGTCTAACAACCTTTTGTGAACATGGACAAGTATCAATAGTTTAAAACTAAGAAAATCCCAACAGTTAATTGTAACGACTGTGAGTGTTAAAGGGCATATCGTTATCAGAGCGATAACTTTAAATTTTTGAAACACACGTGTGTCGATAAAGCCAAGTATTACTTGTACAGTAGCACACACGCAACCAAAGAACACCTGATGCAGCAATTAGCTCTTATTGTGAGCTCATCATATGCGGTATACTTGACTTTATCGACAAACGTGTGTTTCAAGCATTTAAAGTTATTGCTCTGATAACGATACGCACTTTAACACTGACAGTCGTTACAGTTAACTGTTGGCATTTTCATAAAATTTAAGAAATTAACAAAATTTTAACAATGTCATTAATAATATGGTTACTTGTAACAATTGCATTGTTTTGTTTGTGTTTTGTAGTAGTAAATTTGTTATCTAGTTATAATTTTTTAGTATATGGTTGTCATCCACTATTATAATTTTTGTTTTGTATATTTTAGAGCCCGATTAAGGAATCACAGTAATAATATATTATAAAAGTTTTACGAAACATCGCCACACATGTGTCTCATACAATATTTTATCGACGTCAGAACTAATTTTTGCAAATAGAAACAGTTTCTACAACAGAGAAACGCATATGGTATCACTTTCTTTATTTAATGTGTTGGTTCCCAGACAACCTTGACAACAAAAATAGTTTAATAATGAAAGTACCTTTTAAATTACATTGCACTTTTACACACGATTTATTTGAAAGTAGCATTTCACACACAATTGTTTAGTAATTATTGGTTAGACGTAAATAAATGTTAAATACATAATTTAAAACATTTTGTTTCGCAGAGATGTAGATACTGTATACACCGTTCTATTAAATTAAACGGTTAAAAAGTCTTCTTTTCACCATAACTCTGGAACTTTCCAATTATGATGTCATAATTATACCGTATGATTTAATTTTTCTGAATAAAATCAAAAACTGGTATTATTACAAATTGCGCCCTCTAACAATTTTATTATGAACTATCGCGTACCAATGAATACGACAGTTAAAAGTACTTACCTTTCTCTTCTAAACAAGCTTAGGTTTACTAAAATCGGATAAGTCGTTTAAAAATCACAGCGATTTAAATGATTACACTTTCAATAGCTTCCCCCACTCTTAGACCCGTATATTTACAAGTTTTGAAACATTTTTTAATTTTTTTAAATTTGACGTAATCATCAATTTTTGATGGTTATATTGTACATTAAATTGATGTCCAACTCATAATTGTTTAAGGTGAGTCTAATTGTTTTAAATTTTAAATTCAATAATCTAGCCATCTGTTTAATTATCTAGAGTCATCTATTGATCTAATTTTTGATCCTTTTTGTTCTTTTTTAATGTGATGAATTTGCACTTATTTCGTTCTACTATGTTCAATATACATTTAAGTGATACCTTTTCTTAATGTCGTTCATGTATTAATTAATTATTTATGTATTTTTCTAATTGTGTGTTGTTTTTTCTTAATAAATTACAGCCTTGAAAAATCCCTCGCGGTGAGGGGTGAAACGTCGGCAATCACAGACTTTTGAGTTGTTCGTCCTTCCTACCTCCACAAAGAAGGGACCCTAAAGACCATTTTTATTTAAGAACAAACAGTAATTCTAAGCAACTAGCATGAAAAGTATTTATTTGGACTTGGAGTTTTTTCTTAACTTTTTGGTTTTAGGTTTGACTTCTTTATTTTTGTACGATCCATGTTAATCTCTTCTTTTTTTCTCAAATAAAGAATTGAGTCCGTAAAAGCTGTGGCATGCTTGAGAAAACCACATTTCAGAGCATGTAAATCTTTCCATTTTTCTCAGTAATTGGTAAACGAATTTTGTTATGCTGTGGTAAATTCCCAACTGGAGCAATCACTCTAGGTCTCGATGGAAGTTCTCGATATTCATGACCAAAATCTTGTGTGGATTAAATTATAATTATACGACTGTAATATATGTAAGCACATGTACCTTGCCCGGTTTTATGTTGAGTAATTTCGACGTTGTGCAAAATTAAGAAGTCCATTAGATAAAACGTTGGTTCCGTTTTGAAAGTTACACCCATCTGAGTAAATCATGATTGGAACTTTACTTGTACAGCAATGTTTTTCCGGGTAGTTAATCACCCAAGATACAAAAGTTAAAGCTGTCAGTTCACTTTTAACTTCAGTGAACAGGAAGCATGTGGCTTGGTGGTTAGTAACATTGTAAATAGTAAAATTCTGGCATGCCAACTTTGTTCTGAAATAAATTATTGTTGCATTTAAAGTCGGTGCTACTTTTACAGCTTGGTAAAGTGCACTCCCCTTGAAAAATGTTTCTCTAATTGTCTTCAATATTTTACTTTTACATATTCTTCCCCACATTTTTCTTTTCAATGTAAAGATCACATCTGTCTTTTTTTGGTGTAAATAGGCTAAACTTTTTTTGGTTAAACATTTTCCTAAAGCACTTTATGCCTAGGCATAACAGAATTCTTAATAAGATTTGTACAGCTGATGAACTGTTGCTCCAAGTACATTTTGGTTGTATCTTTTCTCATGTAATGTGACGGCTACTTTAGTAAGTTATCAAAAAATGCATTCATGAGCACTTTAACATTGTTGAAAATATTAACTCTGTGATGTTTTGGTCTCCTTTTTTCATTTTTGTTAGATTTTGCTTCCGTCATACCGTGATTGTTGTTCTTCATCCATGCTTCTACTGTAAAACGTCCCAATACAGTACTGCTTAGAAAATTATTCGTACAAACTTATATCGCTTTTTCAGCATTGGGAAGCTTATAAATCGGAGTATTAGTGCGTCTACTTTCTTGTTCTTCTTTTGTTTGTCTTGATGTAGAACAAATACTAACATGTGCAGCCACAAAAACTTTTCTATAGTACCAGGTCATTTTCCCCAAAAATTCGTGAATATTTCATTTCTGGTGTTCTCACTAAAGGAATTACAAAATCTACTCTTCGATCGTAGACAGATTTTGGACGAACAACGAGGTCCCGTTTCCTAGCTGGCCTTAAATAGTATTATGCTCTAATTTCTTGTGTTGATCTTGGAAGAACCCCAAGTATTCATGTAACTACATCATACGTTTATCAATTGATTTCACCACACAGAAACATAGTTTTTTTTCCTTTGATTAATTGTTAATTACACAAAACAAGATCTAGTTACCCGACCAGTTGTCATAAACGTGATAATCTAACCTAAAACTAATGATAAACTGGGACATAGCAGGTAATGACTCTTGTCGGGAAGTATATTCTAGATAACAGATATTGTTTCTAAAATGTATTATAAACACTGATTTTTTCTACAGATAGCAGGATCCACTATAATGTTCTCAACTGAATTATAAAGCTAATTGTTGTAAAATCTCATTTTTCGAAAAACGTCAGTTAGCAGATATTGTCAGATCATCGTCGATATCTTATAAAACACCCGCAACTATTATCTTCTCTCTTTTATTAAAATTACTATACCGTCGATGAAAAATCGTGTAACCTACTGGTGGATTAAACTGTGATAACAATCGTTAGTTGGGATATCGTTGATATTACCTTTATTAATAAACTTGTTTGTTATAAATTATTAAACAAAACGTTATCTTAATATGTTACACTTGTTCAACAATTATTGTAAAACAGAGGTGGAACACGTCAATAATAATGTTTAGTTTTTAATACTATTATATTGCTTATATGCAAGCATTGTAACAAGAAGAATTTAACAAGATAGGGAATATTTTATTACAATTTAATTAATTATATGGAAATTATTTAATTCAGAAAAGTTGCGTACTTCATTACATTCATTATTGATATACGCACCCTATACATTCATCTAAAGCAGTTACTCTTTAAAGAAATTAATGAATCTTAGATCATTATCACTGGAAAACTTTCTTTTATAGCAAGGTTCTTAAAGAGTTTTCACGTTAATTGTTATTGACAAAACTTTATCTTTATCATCTCTTAACAACGCTAACGCAGGCACAATGTTATCTGATTCAAAAAACTTTTTAGTACGCTTGAACAGCACATTAAAAGAAAGTAAGCTGCAAAGTTCATTGAAAAAGAAGTAGTAAAAACACTACACTTGCTTTTATTTAAAGACAGAACAGTGTTAAAGTTATGTCATCAATATTTCATATATTTATAGTATGTTAAAACCTTTTAGTTTAGTACGGCATATTCATAATAAAATTTGATGAATAATATATAAATGCATTTGACGGTTGTAAACATGTAAGTGCATTTTGAGATACTTTGCATTTTCAAAGCTAATACTGAATGCATATAAAATTAAGTTTTTTTTAAATTTAATTACATTAATTAAAATTTCTTTATAGATATCATAAAAATAGAAACAATAGAATAATATTAATACTTTGGTATGTTAATATTACAGTCGGTATAGTGCTTACATTCTAATTATCTAGTACAAATAAATAATATACCGTGTGTCCCACGGAAAAGTACTATATTAAATTTAAAATGAATGTATATCTTTTTAGTGGCAAATTTTTTTTCATTTTCTATTATTGTACACTCATGAAATTTAAAACTTGACACCACAATTTCTGTAAACAAAAGTTTGCACATTGTGAAGCGGGCTTAAGGGTATCATTTACAATTCTAACAGCAGGTAGTCTCAGCAGGGGTTATCTTATAGAAGGACTGTAGAATGAATCATTACACTAAGCACGTTTTAGAAAATAGGTAATTTACGTTGCTTACTTAATTTTTTCTTTAAAGAATATATTTGAAGGTATCGCTAATTAAACACCATAGCTCGATTAATTATCGAATCAAAATTTTGTTTAGGAAATGTTTACAAAATAAAATTAGAAATAATTTTGATTTAAAAACGTCTACAAGCAATAACTTTTAAATTAAATCAAAAACTAAACATGGTTATTTGGGTTGACTGATTATTACTTATTTTTAAATAAATCTAACCTACTAATTATTGTAAGTTATTAAAAAATCATTAAACTCTATTCATAATATTTAGTCCTTACAAAATGTATATTTTATGACGTTTCTTTTTTTCTGTAGTTAATATAAAAGTGAAAATAAAAACTAAGGCAATTCTTATTGTCAACGTATATATTTAGTTTTTGACAAGAATTTATTACATAATTATAATTAAGATACCAAGTTATAGTTTAAAATTAAATGAAAACTTTTTTTTAAATAAAGGTATTACTATATAAATAAATATAAGAAATCAATAATGGGTGTGACCTCCATTATTATTGATACATTCTTGGAGGCGTCTGCTCATTGACGCTATCAAGGTATCAATATAATTAATATTAATCGTTTCCCATGCGGTATCAATGGCTGCAATTAGTGCATTACGGTTTACTGGTATAAAATTTGGCCCTTGTTGTCTTCGGATAACAGCAAGTATTCGAGCCCAAACATTTTCGATAATGTTAAAATCTGGGCTTTTTGCTGGCCAGGGTAACAGCTCCAAGTTATTTTCTCGTATCCAATTGCGCACAACCCGCGAAGTATGAATAGGGCGTTGTCCTTTAACAACAAAAATACATTATGAAAATGTTAATTCAACAGATCCCGAACTATTTTTGGAGAAAGTATAGTGAAATAAGAATACTTACTTGTTGGAAAATATAATCTTCGTCTGGATAAAACACTTCGACTGAAGGTTTCATAATAGTTTCCAAAATATCTAAATACGCAGCAGAATCAAGACGTCCATCGATAGCCCAACAAACTCCTGGACCCCGCGCTAACCCAACCCCACACATTCACAGAAAAATAACCACTTCGTTTTTAGGACATATGTGATTATTTTCGTAACGAGTTCCTTCCATTCTAAAACTTTTAGTGGTCCATCGTTGCGGCTATTGAACGTTTTTTCGTCGCTAAAAATCACTCGATTCCAAAATTCCAAAGGTTCGTTCACATATCGCCTTGCAAATTCCAGACGACGTCTCATATTTTCGTCACTGAGAACTTCTTTTCGCAGCAGCATTATACTTCTTTATTCCCATCTCCTTTAATCTTTTTGTGCAGTTATACGGCATCCGGGAAAATGTGTATCTGCTATAGCCCTGAGTATGTAGCAAATGGTTGTTCTGTTACGTAATGAAACAACTCGAGATCTTGAGCACGTGTAGATACTTTAGGTCTACCACTTCCGATGGCTCTTTCCAAAGTGTGTTCAAGATTCCATTTTACTCGGTAATGCCCTACGGTGCTTTTGGTATATCTAACATACGTGAAATTTCACGCACGCTACGGCCCGCCGCTAATTCCGAAACAATCCGCGCTTTCAAATCAGCACCGAGATGAGGTGGCATTTTCACAACACTTGAAATTTTAAACTAAAATGGAATTTACATTTCTTACTTTATTTATTGGTTCACACTACCCTTCTCAAACAGTAGGTAATTGTTTATTTATTACATACTTCTAATGACCAATGTAACAACCCTTAGAGCAATATGACTCAAAGGAAGTAAATTAAACAAGCAAGGATATTCTATTGTTATTGAAACTTATTCATAAAGTAAAAGCCATTTCCTTATAATGCTAATGGACAGGATTTTCTTTTAAGTATTAAGATTACAATAGAGGACTTATAAACTTTCGAAAATATCTAATTATAAATATTTACACTGCAATTGCGCTTTTTCCTTAATAATTTCTTAGCAATAACATACACGTTCTTGGTTTTAAGTTGTCATAAATTTGATATGATATAAATTTGTGTTTCTAATATTACATCACAAACTAATCTTTATTCGCCAAAAATTGTTGCTTAAGTTGTAAAGCTCGTACACACCTGAACAACAAACCGAGCAACAAACATAACAACGAACCGAAAGTCAAACAGAACGACAAACGATCTTTTATGATTTCCACAATCCGAACAACAAACGGAACGTTTGTGCTGTTCCCATAATTATTTTCAGTAGTTTTCAGTTCATATATATTTATTATTGAAAAGAGAAAATTGCGTTGAAAACAAGAGAAGATAGTGCCAATTAAATTTTTACGCAATAAAGAAGATTAAAAACTGATTAATTTAACTTTTTTTCTTCTGTCAACTCCATAATATTACCTAAAAACACAACAAACCCACAAAAGGGAGGACAAAAATAAATAATTTAATTCTCCCGCATAAGTTTGTTCGCCGTTTTGTTTAGATTCGTCCAAACCTGCGCATTTTCTTTGATGTCGGAGAAAAACCGACAAGTTGCGGGAACGCCGCAAACCGTTCGTGGAACAATCAGGACTTGCGAATCTGTTCTAAAATTCGTACGTAGCACCGTCCAAATTAATGTTCCGATTGCCGTTCGGTTCGTTGTTCTGTTTGTTCCTCGGTTTGTTGTTCAGGTGTGTACGAAGCTTTACAATAAGCATATTAATATGAACTATATCTTATGAAAGGAGAGTTATGTAACTATAATTAACGACTTAACGTTACGTTAGTAGATTCCATTTACTATTTACACATATTTTCTTGGAACATTCGATAATTAACTATCGGGATATGATGACCCTATACTTCGCAGGTTGTGCGCAACTGGATACAAGCAAATAACTTGAGCTGTTACCCTGGCCAGCAAAAGCCCAGATTTTAACATTATCGAAAATGTTTGGGCTCGAATACTTGCTGTTATCCGAAGACAACAAGGGCCAAATTTTATACCAGTAAACCGTAATGCACTAATTGCAGCCATTGATACCGCATGGGAAACGATTAATATTAATTATATTGATACCTTGATAGCGTCAATGAGCAGACGCCTCCAAGAATGTATCAATAATAATGGAGGTCACACCCATTATTGATTTCTTATATTTATTTATATAGTAATACCTTTATTTAAAAAAAACGTTTTCATTTAATTTTAAACTATAACTTGGTATCTTAATTATAATTATGTAATAAATTCTTGTCAAAAACTAAATATATACGTTGACAATAAGAATTGCCTTAGTTTTTATTTTCACTTTTTATATTAACTACAGAAAAAATGAAACGTCATAAAATATACATTTTGTAAGGACTAAATATTATGAATAGAGAGTTTAATGATTTTTTTAATAACTTACAATAATTAGTAGGTTAGATTTATTTAAAATAAGTAATAATCAGTCAACCCAAATAACCATGTTTAGTTTTTGATTTAATTTAAAAGTTATTGCTTGTAGACGTTTTTTAAATCAAAATTATTTCTAATTTTATTTTGTAAACATTTCCTAAACAAAATTTTGATTCGATAATTAATCGAGCTATGGTGTTTAATTAGCGATACCTTCAAATATATTCTTTAAAGAAAAAATTAAGTAAGCAACGTAAATTACCTATTTTCTAAAACGTGCTTTGTGTAATGATTCATTCTACAGTCCTTCTATAAGATAACCCCTGCTGAGACACCTGCTGTTAGAATTGTAAATGATACCCTTAAGCCCGCTTCACAATGTGCAAACTTTTGTTTACAGAAATTGTGGTGTCCAAGTTTTAAATTTCATGAGTGTACATGTGAGTGCAAGAATTTTATGAAACGTTAATTGAGATATGCAATAATGATATGAATTTTGTTACTTAGTCATTTGCTTCACCGATGAATGTTCGTTCAATCTCAATGAAGCACCAAATGTTATTGGAGTACTCAAACCCTCATTTATTTGTATTCAGCCCTATCAAAAGTGAATGTTTGGGCTGGAATATTTTTAATACTAATAATAAACCAATTTTTTATTGACGGGACAATTACTGCTGATAAGTATAGAATTTTATTGATGCAGCAAATTTTACCTACATTAGATCAAGTAGCTGAAGAAGATGTAGTTGTGTGGTATCAAGATGATGGAGTGTCCAGCACACAATGTAAATAAAATAAAACAACTTCCAAATAAAGCAGTCCCTAGGACGGGGGGGAGATGGGGAAAATACTTGCCACCAAGATCACCAGACTTTGTAACGTTCCTTTTTTTAACACTCTGTATATATACTCTGTGAATGTAATTGTATAAATTATACGTTAATCTGCATAATGTAAGTTTTCCAAATTTGAGATTAGAAAGTAATCTCAAAAAAGTGTCTTAATAATTTAAAACTTTCATTCGTCTAACTGTAACCGTATAAGCGTTATTTGCAAAAAACTATAACTACCCAATTCGGTTTTTTCCGGATATCTTCGTAACCATTCGGAAAATGCCAAATTAATTTGCTTTAAATTGCGCAACTTTTTTCTAAATTAAACTATTTTGTATTTGTTACTGTTTCCGAGATCCGCATGCTGTTCATCTTTATGTGTATTTATGACAGTCTGTATACCTTAATAATTTGTTTCATATTTTTTATGTGGCTGGTATTTTGCAGCAAATTTGTTTATTATATTCCTTACTACAGGTAAGTTAATTTTAACTTTTTAATTGCACCAACAATATAGCATTTTATCAACTTATGTATAGAAATTGGTCTACCACCAAATTCAAATTTAATTTAAATTGGAAGTAATTCCGATCTGCTATTACCCATTTTGATTATGATGGGCGGTCCCATGTTTTTGGCTACTTTATTCCTACCAAAGTGAGTAAGACTTTAATTATAGTTGCCGTTAAGTCAAGATTCAAATCACAAGTGCTAAATTTTTATTGTAAATTAACAAAAAACTATTACAACGGTAATAATCCACGATATTATATATATAGTGATAATAATCATCGAAACGATTTTATTAATCTTACGTTGTACGTCTAATCTTTAATTGATAAGATTAAGTGGTGCCCAACTGTACCGGGTGACCCAATAAGACTGTTCCTCGGCCATATCTCGGGAATCGTTCGTCGTATGACTTTGGTGTAAAAAATATTAGGTAAATCGGCCATGAAGAATCGCAGGAAAATATTTTCAAGTTTTAAAAATGACCACCAGAGGGCGTAACTGCCATCTTAAATTTTTAAATTGCATTTTCTATAAATTTCGCATAATAAACAAAAAAATTTTTTCACATTTGTAAAGAGAACCAGTTTATCTATCATTTTCGTAAAAACAAAAGTTCAGTTATTTCAAAACAAAGATGGCGGGGGGTGTTCAATTGTTTTTGCAATAACCTGCTTTAACTTCTTAACGGTTTGACCGATTTTAACAAATTTGGTATCGTTGAAAAGAGCATTCCTTAAGCAATAAGAATCAACCAAAATATAGTTAATTTAGTTGAATCCTTCTCCGCCAGGGGCTAGTTTTGACACCATGACCCAAATTTAAAAATCAAAAAAATCAAATGGAATGATATGACTTTTCTTTATGATAAAGTAGCCAAATAACATCCAAATAGGCCAGTAAAACCATTTTTCAAAATCTCGTTCCTAACCTCAAATATTGGGAAAATGAGAATAATGGATGTTTGAAGATCGAGGACCGCGCGGTAAATTTTCTAAAACTATTAAAAATTTAGCACAAAATGAATAAGATGTTAAAGAGACAATTGTGAGTCTAAATAGAATTCATTTAGGTATTATTTAAAAAAATATATATCATCAGAACATTCATGTTGCTCCAAAGGGACTAAACGCATTTTGAACTTATTGTCACTTTAATATTACTCTCGTAATTCTAACCTTTAATTTAAAAAGTAAGCCTAAAACCTAAATAGGTATACTATATCCGAATTCGAATATGTTAGACCATCTATTTTGGAACCATTTACAAAGATTTTAGTAGGTATAATATAGTTACTTTACGGAATTCTTTTTATGAAATGGTCTGTGGTTCTAAAAAGAACCGTTTTTAAATAAAACCCATAAAAGGAAAAAAGGATCTAATGGCGACCCAGGTGTTTAAAATGGCCTCCGTTATTTTGGATGCACATCTGAAGACGCTGATGTGTTGAAAAACAGCATTCTCAATTTCAGCTCTTGGGATGTTCAAGATGGCATTCCTGATTCTTGCAATCATATCCTCGCGGAAATTGGCCTTGTTGTTAAGACTATATCCTTAATTCTTCCAGAGATAAAAATCAAGGCAGGTTAAATCGGGAGACCTTGAAATATTTAATAAGTTTTAATATGTACGCAATTATGAACAGAATCATTCCAAAATGCAACATCCAAAGATTCTTGTGTTAAATACTGAAGCAATTTTACGGCGAATAACATTACAAGAACTTGCCTTGGAGGCCAAGGGAACAGGCTTCCTCTTCCGATCCAACGGTCAGGGAAGGTGGCATCTAAATACTGGCAAACAGCAAGGACATAACGGGCGGGACAACCATCATGTTGGAAAAACATATTTTGGCGGACGTCCAGCGGAATATCATCCATTAAAATTGGAAGAACATTTTCTAAGAGATATGAGTATGTTCGACCATTTAATGCTCCTTCCAAAATAAACGGACCAACAACCCGCCCTCCAATTATCCCACACCAAACATTTACACTATATCTCCCTTGATGCTGGACTTCTCCAAACCAGCGCGGTTTATTTTTGGCCCAAAAGTGCACATTATGTAAGTTCAATTGCCCATTACTACCGAAAGTGACTTCGTCAGTTCACAACACATTTGACAGAAATTGAAGATTTTCTGCTACCATGTTTAATAGCGAGTGGCAAAAATCTATCCTTCGGTCGAAATCCGGAGGAGTAAGGCCTTGGTGTAAGTTGATATGGTAGGGGTGTAGCCTAAAATAGCAAAAATGTAAAAAAAACATGGGGGTTTATAATTTGAGTGTAAAATAGATTAAACTTTATAAAAAAGAGGTATACCTCTTACATACCTCTGGGTTTGAATAATGCGATGAACCGTACTTTGAGGAATACCCAAGTCTCAAGTAATTTCTCTAGTACTAATTTGAGGATTTATTTCTATAGATGCCAGAATATTAATAACATTTTGTTTGTTATTTTGCCTATTTCTCCGATTCATGACAGGTCTACGGATGCTACCCGTTGTTTATTTATTTATTTATTTATTTATTTAATTAATTGTCCAACAGAAAGAACCAATTATAGGACAAACAAAATTAACATAATTACTTTTAAGTAGTGCAACACATTAATTAAACTACATACATATATGCAATATAACTTAAACTAAACATTGTATTCAATTAAAGCAAATTATCAAAAACTATTCTAGGTATAGACTCTAAAGTACAATTATTAATATCCAATTTATTTGCTATAGAGTTATAATTTCGGCTAATAACAGAGATTGGTGATCTAAAAGCTGCATTTGTTCTAGGTAGAGGTCGGTACAAAGGCAAAAAGTTACGCGAGAGGTATTTGGGTACATGAAATTTTAGCGATGACAGTAGATACGGGCAGTCTAATTTATTATGTAATAGATTATATAGAAATACAATACTGCATAAAATTCTCCGATGTTCAAGTGAGTTGAAATGAAACCTAGACAATAATATGCTATGGTGACATCCTCTTTCAGGATAAATCTCGTCCATTTTAAAAACTAAGAACTTGAGAAATTTTCTCTGAACGGATTCAAGTAAAATTTTTTGATAGTTATAGTGAGGATACCAAATCAGTGAACAGTACTCAAGTTTAGTGCGGACCAAAGAAAGATACAAATTTTTAGTGACAGTTAAGTTTGAAAAGTCTCTAGAATTACGTATAACAAACCCTAATGTGACAAGGGATGATTTAGATATTGCCTGAATATGTTCTGAGAAAGTTAAACTAGCATCAAAAACCACTCCTAGATCTTTGATAGTTTTGGTTCAAGATATCACAGAAGAATTGAGTGTGTAAGTGCAATTTATTGGGTTAAATTTTCTCGTATATGAAATAATTTGACATTTTTCTATATTTAATTGAAGACGATTAGTTTGACACCAGGACTGTACTAAGTTGATATTATTTTGAAGTTCATAGCAATCATTCAGAGATGTAACTGACGTAAAAATTTTTAAATCGTCAGCAAAAAGCAATTTGTTACAATTTATTATGTTTGGTAAATCATTAATAAAAAGGATAAACAATAAGGGTCCCAGGTTAGATCCCTGAGGTACCCCAGAAGTAGCATAGATAGGCAGAGAAGTGTAATTATTATAAGTAACATACTGGGGTCGATTATTGAGGTATGAAGTAAACAAAGTTAATAACGAAGAGTGAAAGCCAAAGTTTTTTAATTTCTTCAATAAATGATCATGGGAGATTGTATCAAACGCCTTGCGGATATCTAAGTAAATAACATCAACTTGTCCTTGTTCATCAAGTACATTGTATAAAAATTCAGTTAAGCATGATAAATTAGATGTAGTTGATCGTTTTTCCATAAATCCATGCTGATAGGGAGATATATAGTTTTTTATAACGGAATAAATGCGATTATATAAAATTGATTCGTAAATTTTTGCAAAATTGTTTAGAATGCTAATAGGCCTATAATTTGTAACATCATTGGAGCGACCACCTTTTAAAACTGGACAAATATTTGCTACTTTCCACAAATTCGGAAATACGCACGTTTTGATGGAGAGGTTAAACAATGTAGTAAGATGTTTAACAAGAACATATCTACAATCTCTAACCAAAAAACCCGGAATTTGATCAGAACCCGAGGTGTTGTTGTTTATAAGTTTTAGTATTGATTTGATAACTTCCTCTTCATCAATGGAATGCACAAAAACATATTATTAAATTCACAAAGATAATTCAAATTATCAGACTCGTTAGGTAAGTACACAGTGCTAAAGTAATCCTTAAACATATTTACAATTGATTGAGGTTTATCGGTAGTATCACCGTTATAACATAACTCACCAGGTATACGAGAAGTGCGTCTTTTGGAATTTACAAATTTCCAAAAGTCTTTTGGACGATACAAAATATGGTTTTCTACATGTTTACAATAATTTTGATATGCAAGTTTTATTTGGTTTTTAATTAATTTCCTTAATCATTTATAATCAGTTAAGTCATTAGTGCGCCCATAACGATTAAATTTATTTAGCAAACTCTCCTTTAATTTAATATTGCGTACAATAACAGAAGAAAACCATTTTGGATAGCCACAAAATTTATTGCGATAAACAGGAACATAATTATCGAAAATTTTATATAGGACGTTATAAAATTCTACACATGCTAGATTTACCTCCTTGAAGGTATTTAAGATGGACCAATCAGTACTTAATATAGCAGAATAGAGTCCAGTGTAGTCTGCTTTATTGAAATTATAGCGTTTATTAAATTTATTGGTAGGAAAGTTTGAAATTGATTTGGTTTTACAATGTACTAAAATTTCTAAAGCTGGATGATAAGTATCTTCCATAACCATGGGAAATTCGTTGTGAGAACGTCACAATTTAAGTTGCTAACAATTAAATCAAGGAGTCTATTACTAGTGTTAAGTATCATATTAAATTGCTCCAAATTAAACAACTGCATAAGATCGTACATTAGTTTAGATTTAGTATCATATACACTACGATTAACAAAATATGGTAGGTTAAAATCTCCTAATATTACAACTTTTTCGAGAAAATAATTAAAAGTTTCAAGCAGTTCAAAAAACAGTTTTAGGTTGGCAATTGGTGTTGCAGGAGGTATATAACCTGCAATGACATTAATTACTCCGAAACTAAACTTACATTTGCATCCTACTACATCAATAGTTGGTACAGCATTGGTCAATAACGATAAATCCAGAGATATGCTAACAATACTACTATTGATTGCTATTACACATCCACCACCCCAATTTTGCTTAGTAATGTTATATTTTCGATCACACCTGAATATTTTATAATTATCAGGGAACAATTCAGAATTAGATATGTCACTAGTAAGAGCGGATTCAACCAAAAACGATTACATCATATTTAGTAACACTTACATGACAATATATACGGTTAAGTTTAGAGCGTAGTCCACGCGCATTTTGAAAATATACACGCAAATTGTTGCTAACTGCAGAAAAGGTGGGTGCGCTATGTTGCGGTCATTTTTATTCGAAACGATGGTTGGTATTTCTGTAACGTAGCGTATTGTTAGATTTTTCTCGCCTTTTGATAACCTAGAGGCGAGTTCATCACGTAATGATTGAAGGTACCTTCTTTGCATAGGTGTCTGATCATTACTGATTGAAATGTTTTTTGTTTTTAGTTTATGTTTATTTAACAGTATATTCTTAGCTTGATATGTGGAACTTAAGATAACCTTAAGAGGCCGTGGTTTTCCAGCAGTTCGTATACGTCCTAATCTAAACAGTTTTATACCATTAGTATTAAAAGCGACCAGCTCCGATATAACTTTGTTAACCACTTCTAATTCCTTAATCGCTACATCTTCTTCGGTATTATTGGCAGGTTGTTCTTCTACATTATACAAAATGATATTTTAACCTCGAATTTGACGGTCCATTATCTCAGAAATCAATTCTTCTCTTTCTGTTTCAGATGCAACACGGTTAGTAATTGATTGCTGCTTCAGATCCTCAATTACTTTTCTCAATTCAATAACGAGATTTTTTAGTTCATGTAATTCGTTTGCTTTTTGTTTGCATAATGTGCAATAATACCTTATTCGTTTATCTTTTGTTTGAATATCACAAGCTATTTCTTTATCCTTATGTTTAATATTGTCGTTACACACTAAACACTTAGCCAACCATTATGAATATTAATATTAATTAGAGAATAACTAAGAGCAACGTATTAAACACGTCTTTACACTACCACTACAAATTTCTATAAATTCTTGTTAACAGGCGCTGGGCTAAACGCACAAACACGCGGCGATGGTATCGCGGTCGATTCGCATAGCGCAAATAGAAGGTGCGAGCAGTAATAATCCCATTTTGAAAACATTCTCAATAGATCGCCAGCATATTAAATGTTTCTTGGTTAGAAATCGGCATTTTAAAAAAGATTACAAATTCAAAAAACTTGCACGTTCTGAATGTAAACACAACAAAATAATTTACAAAATTACGACTGTCATTTTATAATGCATCGTGTTCCATTTGTTTAATTTTCCAAGGCCTAAAGTGTAGGGTGGTTTTACTTTACTTTAAAACCAAGTCAAGACTTACCTTGTTTTTGATTATTGCGATTTAAAAGGCATAACTGATACTTTTTAATTTTCAAATATATTATATTTTTTTGGCAAAGATGAATCTTTCTGAGATTTTGAAAAATGGTTTTCACTGGCCTATTTGGATGTTATTTGGCTAGTTTATCATAAAGAAAAAGTCATATCGTTCCATTTGTTTTTTTTTTATTTTTTTTTTAATTTGGGTCAAGACTAGCCCACTTGCGGAGAAGGGTCCAACTAAATTAATTATATTTTAGTTGATTTTATTGCTTAAGGATACCAAATTTGTTAAAATCGGTCAAACCGTTAAGAAGTTAAAGCAGGTTATTGCAAAAACAATTTGAACACTCCCCGCCATCTTTGTTTTTGAAATAACTGAACCTTTGTTTTTACGAAAATTATAGATAAACTGGTTCTCTTTACAAATGTGAAAAAAATTTTTTGTTTATTATGCTAAATTTATAGAAAATGCAATTTAAAAATTTAAGATGGGAGTTACGCCCTCTGGTGGTCATTTTTAAAGCTTGAAAATATTCTCCTCCAGCGATTCTTCATGGCCGATTTACCTAATATTTTTACACCAAAGTCATACGACGAAATGTTCCCGAGATATGGCCGAGGAACAATCTTATTGGTCACCCAGTACATATCTAAAAATTATTTTTGTGTAATAAATTTGATATATTTTGTGATCAATCTGTATTTAAAATGTGCCATTCCTACTTCCCGTAAATACCTACATGACGGTGCAATTTTTTTTGTTTTGTTGTAAAACTATATGCACAATTCAAAATTGAATAAAGTAAAAAAAATAGAAAATCAGGTTACAACTTGTCCCCCAATGACTTCTTTTTATGGCCTTACATATCTTCGAAGGTTTACACCAACAGACTCCACGATACAATTGAGTCATTAAAAGATAAAATTATGGAAGTTTGCTTCAACATACCAGCAAATATAATTTCAAACGTGCAACGCAACTATGACCGATCGGGACAGCATTTTGAACAGTTACCTATTTGCTTTCATTTCTGTATATCCACAAACTAATCGGTCTCTTTCAGGACCACCCGCACATTTATAGAAAAGAATTTTTACTACGGCTCAATTAAAACTTAAAACGACAATCACCTTTAATAAAAAACCGTATTTCTACAATTGTTCTTGGATGGTTTAAAAATAATAATCTTGTGTCGACTTCTAGATTCTAGAAAAACCTGAAATAGAAAGTCAAAAAATGAAATAGCAAGTTAAATAATTTAAAGCACATTTTCGTTTTCATTAAGTATTCATAAAATTAAAATTTTTAATCAGACGTCTTCTAAAATTCTTCATTAATCCCATGAGTTTCAAATAGTTATTGTTTGCGATCAAAAATAAAATCCTTAGAACACCAAATTTTGTTTATCTGTAGAGACAAACTACTCAATCCATACTGATCGAAATATCTGCCTTACCCATAATACTAACTGTATTGACTTAAAATAAACTTTTATGAATAAAAAATTTTGCGACACCCAGGTGTCGCCTTATGTAACGTAACACGTACAAAAATGCAATTTGCATTAAAGGCAACTTTGTAAACAGATGTGTTAGCAGTTAGATAGCCTATCCTTCAATTATCATAGTCAACTATGTGTTGGCAAAAATGACAATCTCGAATGGCAAGAAGTGTTGAGTGATTCTCGGTGTTTGTTTGTTATTGTACAACCTCTTGCAAATTTACAGCAGCCGATTCGAAATGTATACTAAAGGAATTATACGAAAATGGCGGCCGGGTGTTGCTCTTCTTTGCGATGTTGCTGATGAGCGTTGTTTTGGAATTCCAGCGCCTTGACTTAATGAAAATATAGATACTTAGAAACGGTTCCTTGATTATTTATTCATTTTTGTATTCTCAGAAACTTGCATGAGGAATACGCTACTTTATTGCATCACGTAATAGCGAAAGACATCAGCAAACGGCAATTGCACATCAGAAAACAATGAAGGCACCAAGCTAATGAAAAAAAAAGAAAGGCGGAAAAGAAAATGCTCTAAATCAAAATAACACTACTATACAGGGTGTCCCAGTTAAAAGTAACGACATGGGGATTTCGGAAACGGTAAGAGATACGACTATGGCCAATCCAATGGCATCAAAAAATTTTTTCAAGGCCTTCTAGTTTTTTTGCAACCCTTTTGCCAACTTTCTTATTTCTTATGGCCGTCATATTAGATTTATACGCCATTGAATAGAGCACAAGAAAAGCTCTTCAACCATGTATAACAAGCCTATCTTCGGATGACAAAAAATGTAAATATATTTGAAAAGCCGTTTTTCACTTAGTTGCCTGTGAAATAAATGCCGTAATTGTGTTTGTTGTCATAGCTATGTAACTATCTGTCAAAACTCTGTTGTTTATTCAGTTTATCGGTGAAGACTTTAACTCTTTTTCACTTTTAACCGAAATATAATGCAATTTCTTAAAAATTATCTTTTATTTGTGATACTATATTTATCAATTGAAACATTATTTATAATCAAACTCAAAACAAAACAGAAACGAGAAATCGATGAAAAAGTGTTGATTAAATTAAATTAAAGTAAATATTCAAAAATTCTACCGTTGTTATTAATCCACGTCCTGCACCGATAAATTAGAGACATACATGCATCTTTAACCATTTGTCCACGCATTTCTTCTATCGCTTAAACAGCGGCTGCCTCAAGTTTTTCTACCGTATTATGAAGAGTACAATAAACTTTATCCCCAAATGAAACAATCAAGAGACGTAAGGTCCGGCGAGCGTGCAGGCGAGGCAATCGGACCTCGATTTCCGATCCAGTTATTTCTATGTTGCTGATTCAAATAGTCAGTTATGATTCTTGCATTATGTGGAGGTGCTCCATCTTGCTGGTACCACATGTTAGTTACATCTTGAAGAGGCAAAGTTTCTAAAGTTTGGCTAGGGAGAGGTGGCATGAAAGGGACATTTTGAAGATAAACGCGTCTATAAGCAATATCACTTTATTTTTCATTTAATGTACCTAATATTGTTAACAGTACAACATTTGCAAAAGTTTTTCACGTACAAGAAACATAAATGGAATTAGTTTAAATAACAAAAAATGAAAAATATAAACCAAAGTATTTGTCCATTTCAACCCATTACACTGGCTTGAAAGGGACACATTTGGGGTTGAAAGGGACACACACAAAAACACTTAAAGTAGGTGTGATAAATCAATACCGAATGAAAAAAAAGCTTTCACTCTTGCAGTTCCAGTATTATAAATTTTTTAAAAAACTTAACACTGACTTCTTCGTTTTCCATAACTTGATTTATTTGTCCAATAAAATGTCTAATTACTTTCTTTTGCGCAAATTTGACGACTACAAAATCACCCACGTTAAAAGAATCATTCTCGGCAAGCTTCGTTTCTTCTTCGATATCTCAATCGAATGAATTGTCACTTTCAGCGTAGACAACATTCTCTTCGTTGCTACTTTTACTGCTACTGCTTTGCAACACTTTCTTTTTAACTGTTTTTATTTTCAAATTCGTGTAGATCTTGTTTAGTTTAACTTTTTTTAATTTGCAGGCTTCCTCTATTTCGTTTTTCTCTGGAGTAGCTGTGATAATGCGACTAGTTCCTTTTTTTCTTCTTTTTCGATTAAGTTGTCTAGGAGGTGCCTTTGAAAATGGTTTAACAGAAGCAGGTGATATAATCATATATGCGTCAGTGGAGCAGGATTGGTGTGGTTCAGCAGATGGTCCAGCTTCTGGATTTGGCCTTTCTGGTTTAACTTGTTTGTGTGGATCTTCATGATCTTTTACGGAAGCATATAAAAAATCTTGTTCTCCAAATATATTTTTATCAAATGGATGAATTTCAGGGGGTTTCTTTAGATGGTCGTACTTTTTCTACAAAATGTTTGAATGCTAGATAAAAGTTATCATATGTAATCCGTCTACTTTTGTGACATAAGCCCAGGCTTCCGGTAGGGCAACCTTCCAGCATAAAGTCCTTAAACCTAACTCGGGGAAATATAAAGACCGGAGGTACATTGTTACCTGAAGCAGAAACAAATGCCAACATTGTTACAAGCTGTCCCCTTTCAGCAGAGGTAACCTGTCTTGCTTGTTTAGCACCACGTTCAGCTATAATGGAGAGTAGCGCAGTAACAGTGGTTAAGTCTGTTTCATCGGCATTATAAATTCTGTCTCCTGTAAATGAGTACTTCTTTAACACTTTCTCCAAATTTTTGGAAAAGGTCTTTACTGTCGTTGAATTGAAAGCAGTTGCCCGTGACATTCTTCCGGCATAGTGACAGTTCGGCATGTCTCTTCATAAACAGTTTCATCCAATCTACTCCTGCTTTCTTGTCAGTTGTCCAATTTTTTGGCATCTCTTTATTCAGTTTCACAGCGTATTGGTACGCAAGCTCTCGAGTTTATGAATATGTGCCATTTTTGAGGACATTTTCATACATTGGCTTAAGCTTATCACTTCTTCACTTGAAAACACTCTTCTATTCCCAATCTGGGGCTCATAAACAAATGTATTTTCGGGGGCACACGCTTTTGCCTGAGCTACTAGTCGAGCTAGCATGGATTTAGCTACATCAAATTCTGATGCTGCTGATCTAATAGACATTCTACCTTCTAATACCGTGTTTATAGCCTCCTGTATAGTTTCTTTTGATTTTCTAATCCTCTTTGCTGGTTTTGTAGCCATATTGCACAATATGCTAACTCTGCAATTCAATATAGCAACTATAATACGTAGAAAAGCAATATAAATAATCAGAGGTACATGTCAGTATTGAAAGGGACACGTCCGTTTCAAAACTTCATTGTCTGTCCCTTTCAACACAGGAAAATAAAGATGAGCAATTTTAAAAGTATGTAAAACTTACCAAAACTACAGTCAAATTACAATTAACACGTAAATCAACAAGGTGTCTACTTTAACTCAACGCACTTTCAGTAACTTAAATGCTCAAATAACTCTCAATAAACATTAAATACCGAATACAGGTTTTGAATAATCTGACAGCCACAAACACACAACAGAAATTAACTTGTCAACAGGATTCACTGACACCATGAGGTTTTGTGTCATTATTGAGTACCCTTAGAGACATCTATTGGCTATTAGCATAAGTTTATATTGGTAGCAGATTTAAAGTTTTAGCAACTGTCCCTTTCAACACTTATCCCTTTCATGCCACCTCTCCCCTACATAATTTTGTAATATTTCAAGATATCGAGTTGCAGTCAAATTATTATGATAAAATAGAAAGTGTTCATTTATGACTCCCACATACATTAAAACTCCAACTGACTTGATGGTACTCCTCACGATTTAATAATGGATTTTGATCGGCCCAATACACGTTGTTGTGTCTGTTAAACACCCCGTAGTTTGTAAATCTGCTTTTATCAGACCATACAACATTAAGCGAAAATTGAAGATTTTCTTGGCATTTTCCTACAAATCAATTGGAAAACAATATTCTTCTTTCTAAATCACCATCTCGAAGTCCTTGGCAAATATGTGTTTTATAAGGATGATACTTGATTTTTTTTAAGAATTCTCTGAGAAGTTGATTTAGGCACTTCAACATTATTTTCCATGTGACGGAGAGAGGTACGGGGGTTGTTGGTGACATTTTGCAGAACAAAATTTTCAATAATTTTATTAGGCACTCTATTTCGATTGTGTTTTGTGAAGAAACCCATAGGTAATTAAATAATTTCTAAGCAATCTGAAGGTAGATAAACCTAGTTGACGTCTTTCGGGATATCGTTGAAAGTACATATCCTGAGCTCGTTCACCGTTTCCATGGCACAAAATGAAGCAGTCATACATGTCCACTTTTTCCATATTTGAAAACCTTTCCATATTAAATTTAATTGATAGTGTTACTCAAAAGATAGCACAATTATTTGAAAAACTTCAAAACTCTTTACCGGTAAATTTAACAACAAATTTTTGTCAGATAGTTACATAGCTATGACAA
This sequence comes from Abscondita cerata, assembly GCA_030710515.1. Lineage (NCBI taxonomy): Eukaryota > Metazoa > Arthropoda > Insecta > Coleoptera > Lampyridae > Abscondita > Abscondita cerata. The sequence goes on along the minus strand of JALBCR010000436.1, from coordinate 321,687 downwards.
CAAACACACTTACGGCATTTATTTCACAGACAACAGTGAAAAACGGTTTTTCAAATAAATTTACATTTTTCGTCATCCAAAGATAGGTTTGTTATACATGGTTGATAAGCTTTTTTTATGATCTATTGAATGACGTATAAATCCAATATAGCGGCCATAAGAAATAACAAAGTTTGGCTAGGGTTGCAGTAAAACTAGAAGGTTTAGAAAAAATTGGTGGATACCATTGGATTGGCGGTAGTTACTTATACAAAACTACCAAATTTTATCAAATTTGTTTACAATATGGAAAATATTTCAATTTTTTCGAAAACCATAATTTTTAGTTTTTACTTGTTTTCTCCAAACATTCTGAATCTCATGTAATTTTACATGTCCTGTTTAAAATACAAAGGAAATAGTTATTTGTCCAACAAGTGAGGAAAGTGATTCTTTTTCCCACTCGAGCTCGAGTTGCCTCACGAGCGTAGCAAGGGAGGCATTAGAGTGAGATTTTCTTTTTCCACGACATTCCCCAAAAAAACAACGTAATGAAAGAAGTAATATTGTAAACGTAACCAATAGTCTCGCTACAGTATTTGTAGTATCGGCGTGGTCTCAATCTGTCACACCGCAGTCGAGTAATTCTAACCAATAAATGTAGGATAGCAATTTCTAAGAGTCGAAATATAAGATATTAAATTAAACAAACCTTATTGAATACTAAATTAAATTGTTTAACTAACTACTAGGCGCATATAGTTCTAATAACACCTTCTTACATTTTTTCAAGAGGCATTTTTTGTAACACGGCATTATTTTCCTCGCTAGTGAGGAAAAACGAATTTTCCTCACTATTTGTAGAGAAGAAACGTCCGTTTTCTAAGTATGTCGTGGAAAAATGTATTTGAACACAAAACTGGATTAATTGTTAATGAAAGAAACTTAAATTAAGATTATCATAGTAGAGAAACATAGATTTTGACTTTGGAATATGTTTTCTTGCTGCAATCTAAATAGGTTTTTTAACTTAAAGTCGTTGACCCATCAAATTATTTATTAAACATTCGATTAATGTGTACTTTCGGCGGATACTAGGCCATTATCAAACGTTTTAACTTATAAACTAAAACTAAAATTTACATTGTGAGTGTATATTAAAATGTGAATGAAATTTTTTTAAACTTTAAATATCTCATGAAATTTAAAACTTGAACACCACAATTTCTGTAAACAAAAGTTTGCACATTGTGAAGCGGGCTTAAGGGTATCATTTACAATTCTAACAGCAGGTAGTCTCAGCAGGGGTTATCTTATAGAAGGACTGTAGAATGAATCATTACACTAAGCACGTTTTAGAAAATAGGTAATTTACGTTGCTTACTTAATTTTTTTCTTTAAAGAATATATTTGAAGGTATCGCTAATTAAACACCATAGCTCGATTAATTATCGAATCAAAATTTTGTTTAGGAAATGTTTACAAAATAAAATTAGAAATAATTTTGATTTAAAAAACGTCTACAAGCAATAACTTTTAAATTAAATCAAAAACTAAACATGGTTATTTGGGTTGACTGATTATTACTTATTTTTAAATAAATCTAACCTACTAATTATTGTAAGTTATTAAAAAAATCATTAAACTCTCTATTCATAATATTTAGTCCTTACAAAATGTATATTTTATGACGTTTCATTTTTTCTGTAGTTAATATAAAAAGTGAAAATAAAAACTAAGGCAATTCTTATTGTCAACGTATATATTTAGTTTTTGACAAGAATTTATTACATAATTATAATTAAGATACCAAGTTATAGTTTAAAATTAAATGAAAACTTTTTTTTAAATAAAGGTATTACTATATAAATAAATATAAGAAATCAATAATGGGTGTGACCTCCATTATTATTGATACATTCTTGGAGGCGTCTGCTCATTGACGCTATCAAGGTATCAATATAATTAATATTAATCGTTTCCCATGCGGTATCAATGGCTGCAATTAGTGCATTACGGTTTACTGGTATAAAATTTGGCCCTTGTTGTCTTCGGATAACAGCAAGTATTCGAGCCCAAACATTTTCGATAATGTTAAAATCTGGGCTTTTGCTGGCCAGGGTAACAGCTCCAAGTTATTTTCTCGTATCCAATTGCGCACAACCCGCGAAGTATGAATAGGGGCGTTGTCCTTTAACAACAAAAATACATTATGAAAATGTTAATTCAACAGATCCCGAACTATTTTTGGAGAAAGTATAGTGAAATAAGAATACTTACTTGTTGGAAAATATAATCTTCGTCTGGATAAAACACTTCGACTGAAGGTTTCATAATAGTTTCCAAAATATCTAAATACGCAGCAGAATCAAGACGTCCATCGATAGCCCAACAAACTCCTGGACCCGCGCGCTAACCCAACCCCACATTCACAGAAAAATAACCACTTCGTTTTTTAGGACATATGTGATTATTTTCGTAACGAGTTCCTTCCATTCTAAAAACTTTTAGTGGTCCATCGTTGCGGCTATTGAACGTTTTTTCGTCGCTAAAAATCACTCGATTCCAAAATTCCAAAGGTTCGTTCACATATCGCCTTGCAAATTCCAGACGACGTCTCATATTTTCGTCACTGAGAACTTCTTTCGCAGCAGCATTATACTTCTTTATTCCCATCTCCTTTAATCTTTTTGTGCAGTTATACGGCATCCGGGAAAATGTGTATCTGCTATAGCCCTGGAGTATGTAGCAAATGGTTGTTCTGTTACGTAATGAAACAACTCGAGATCTTGAGCACGTGTAGATACTTTAGGTCTACCACTTCCGATGGCTCTTTCCAAAGTGTGTTCAAGATTCCATTTTACTCGGTAATGCCCTACGGTGCTTTTGGTATATCTAACATACGTGAAATTTCACGCACGCTACGGCCCGCCGCTAATTCCGAAACAATCCGCGCTTTCAAATCAGCACCGAGATGAGGTGGCATTTTCACAACACTTGAAATTTTAAACTAAAATGGAATTTACATTTCTTACTTTATTTATTGGTTCACACTACCCCTTCTCAAACAGTAGGTAATTGTTTATTTATTACATACTTCTAATGACCAATGTAACAACCCTTAGAGCAATATGACTCAAAGGAAGTAAATTAAACAAGCAAGGATATTCTATTGTTATTGAAACTTATTCATAAAGTAAAAGCCATTTCCTTATAATGCTAATGGACAGGATTTTCTTTTAAGTATTAAGATTACAATAGAGGACTTATAAACTTTCGAAAATATCTAATTATAAATATTTACACTGCAATTGCGCTTTTTCCTTAATAATTTCTTAGCAATAACATACACGTTCTTGGTTTTAAGTTGTCATAAATTTGATATGATATAAATTTGTGTTTCTAATATTACATCACAAACTAATCTTTATTCGCCAAAAATTGTTGCTTAAGTTGTAAAGCTTCGTACACACCTGAACAACAAACCGAGCAACAAACATAACAACGAACCGAAAGTCAAACAGAACGACAAACGATCTTTTATGATTTCCACAATCCGAACAACAAACGGAACGTTTGTGCTGTTCCATAATTATTTTCAGTAGTTTTCAGTTCATATATATTTATTATTGAGAAGAGAAATTGCGGAAAACAAGAAGATAGTGCCAACCAAATTTTTACGCACAAAGAAGAGTAAAAATTATAATTTACTTCGCTTTTTTTATTTTGGAAATTTCCCGCCCAAATGATGCTAATAGGGACATCATTTTTTCTTGCATTCTTAAACACTGATTAATTTAAAACATTTTTCTTCTGTCAACTCCATAATATTACCTAAAACACAACAAACCCACAAAAGGGAGGACAAAAATAAATAATTTAATTCTCCCGCATAAGTTTGTTCGCCGTTTTGTTTAGATTCGTCCAAACCTGCAAACGCATTCGCGCGCATTTTCTTTGATGTCGGAGAAAAACCGACAAGTTGCGGGAACGCCGCAAACCGTTCGTGGAACAATCAGGACTTGCGAATCTGTTCTAAAATTCGTACGTAGCACCGTCCAAATTAATGTTCCGATTGCCGTTCGGTTCGTTGTTCTGTTTGTTCCTCGGTTTGTTGTTCAGGTGTGTACGAAGCTTTACAATAAGCATATTAATATGAACTATATCTTATGAAAGGAGAGTTATGTAACTATAATTAACGACTTAACGTTACGTTAGTAGATTCCATTTACTATTTACACATATTTTCTTGGAACATTCGATAATTAACTATCGGGATATGATGATACTTCGCAGGTTGTGCGCAACTAGATACAAGCAAATAACTTGGATCTGTTACCCTGGCCAGCAAAAGCCCAGATTTTAACATTATCGAAAATGTTTGGGCTCGAATACTTGCTGTTATCCGAAGACAACAAGGGCCAAATTTTATACCAGTAAACCGTAATGCACTAATTGCAGCCATTGATACCGCATGGGAAACGATTAATATTAATTATATTGATACCTTGATAGCGTCAATGAGCAGACGCCTCCAAGAATGTATCAATAATAATGGAGGTCACACCCATTATTGATTTCTTATATTTATTTATATAGTAATACCTTTATTTAAAAAAAGTTTTCATTTAATTTTAAACTATAACTTGGTATCTTAATTATAATTATGTAATAAATTCTTGTCAAAAACTAAATATATACGTTGACAATAAGAATTGCCTTAGTTTTTATTTTCACTTTTATATTAACTACAGAAAAAATGAAACGTCATAAAATATACATTTTGTAAGGACTAAATATTATGAATAGAGAGTTTAATGATTTTTTTAATAACTTACAATAATTAGTAGGTTAGATTTATTTAAAAATAAGTAATAATCAGTCAACCCAAATAACCATGTTTAGTTTTTGATTTAATTTAAAAGTTATTGCTTGTAGACGTTTTTTAAATCAAAATTATTTCTAATTTTATTTTGTAAACATTTCCTAAACAAAATTTTGATTCGATAATTAATCGAGCTATGGTGTTTAATTAGCGATACCTTCAAATATATTCTTTAAAGAAAAAATTAAGTAAGCAACGTAAATTACCTATTTTCTAAAACGTGCTTAGTGTAATGATTCATTCTACAGTCCTTCTATAAGATAACCCCTGCTGAGACTACCTGCTGTTAGAATTGTAAATGATACCCTTAAGCCCGCTTCACAATGTGCAAACTTTTGTTTACAGAAATTGTGGTGTCCAAGTTTTAAATTTCATGAGGTACATATTAAATTCTTTTAATTTTTGTTTTTCTTTATAAATGAACTTAAAGTAAGAACATGAACGTTTTCGTGGTGACATTTTTATCTTACGCCTCCTATAACAAAATGTAAACTAGTACACTAAATTAATATGGTTTAAAGTTATGCTTGGCATTTGTATATTTACTGAGAAATTATTAACAAAAAATGAAAAAAAAGTTCAATTTAACGCCTTGTATCTTTATCCACAGCAATATTTCATTAAGGTATATTGGGTTCTATGTTTATATTTTGGTCTAAATAACCCGCATTTAGCCTATGTCCCCAATAGTTATGAATCACCCTGTATACTCATAACGTCAAACGTCACAAATTTGTATTAAAAAAAGAAAATTTTCTAATTTCTATAAATTTCTAATTTCTAGAAACGTTCAGTTTTTATTTTAGTTTTTTAGGCCCATGAACCTATTTAAATTGAAAAAAGTGTATAACCAAACTAATTTTGTACACCTTTTGTACCCATTTAAGTTAATGTCGGTTTTCTACTGAGCTTTTACCTATAGAACTACAAATATTTTAATATTTTTTGATTTAACACAAATCTCATATAAATTGGTAGGAGGGCGTTTAAAAAGTATTAAACGTACTGAAAGATAACACTTATATACTAAGATTGAGCTTTATTGATGTAGGAAAAATTAAAAACAAACAAATAAAACGGACAAATTAAAATACAATTTTGTGTCTCTACAGTTACACAAAAGAAAAACTAAATTAAATATAACGATATTGTACATGTAACAATGATATGTACTACTGTATATTTCTTAACAGTGTCATTGTTCGCAGCACGTCGCTGCACATTTATTGTAATTACCAGAAGTAGTGCTCTTCTGGCGTCTGTCCACACGTTCTTGTGAAACTGCAGTCTCCATTACAGCACACATACTATAAATTAAGAGACTTCTCTACGGAATATCTTAACAAAATTACTTACTTTCTTTAACTGATTTAATTTGGCAATAGCGCTAAGTTTTTCTTGTACACTTACTTCTTGATTAAACGAATGTATTGTGTAGATTAGCAACGTTAACATATCCAATGTCTACTGAACATCAACATTCAACACAGTAAACGATCAAACTCATTACTCTTATCGGCGTGTACGTAGCATAAATAATTTGAATGGTTTTATTCGAAAATGGGTGCAGGATGCAGCAATTCACTGTCAGGATTATTCGCATAAATAATTTCCAGAGCTTGACATCAATTAATCTTATCTTCCGGATGTTGCATATTTGCTCTTAATTAGCTTTGAATTTCTACAGTCAATTAATAATTAGCTTTCGATTTGTCTATTAAAAGAAAACCCTGCGAAAGTCTTTATTTTTGTTATCGATTATCTCTTAGAAGTTACTTAGTTTTTTTACAGCTTAAACTTAATAGTATTGTTTGTTTTACTCC
>JALBCR010000436.1:310000-312500 GCA_030710515.1 Abscondita cerata | reverse complement strand
GCGTTGGTTTGTTCGACCACAGAATATATAATACGAAGCGTATTATTATTGTGTGGTTCGACTTTAACTGCAAATTCAACAAAAACAAAATCTTTATTAGAAAATTGAAATATGTACAATGAGGTAACACCTAAAATATTTACAGATATTTAAGAAGGTTTGTAATTTATATTTATTACTCCTTGTGAATAGTTATGAATTATTATACCAGATGGAGTAGGTAAATTAATGTGAGAAGTACTATTCATTATTTGAATATTTGATTCCCCAGAAACTGGAGTAAAATTATCCAGGTTAGGTTCATTGTTCAAATCATTCAAATCTTGCAACTGACCTGATGTAATCGTGGAGGAAGATGCACCAGGTGGGTAGTTTGTGGATGCACCTTCCATTCTAAATAATTTATTTGCAACATCTTTTTATTTTTAGAGAACTGTCAATATATCCTTCAGCGACAGTTGAAGATTTCCAGCCCCCATGTTTTTTAATACTAAGTAAGTCTGCGCCAGAATCTGCTAAGAGTGTAGCAGAACTGCGTCGGAAACAGTGACCAGTATATTGAACTGCATTGGGTAATTTAAGAAATTCTGCTATTTTTGATGGTATTTTGCCAAATGTGTTTTTTCCCACAGGCTGTACAGTGCATTTACCCATTCTGTAAGTGAGAAACAACCTGTCGTGAGTGGTATGGGGCGGTCTCAAAGAAACATATTTCTTATAAATATCAAGAATGCACACATTCTCGTCGAGAGTTTTGTTTGTTATTGCAAACGTCCGTGGTATATAATTTTTAGTGTCCGAAATTGTAACAATTATACAATTATCTTGAACGAGAATATTGCTAAGGGTTAAGTTTGTAAGTTCTATTCGACGACATGCTCCGTAAATTCCCATTATTAGAGCAACCTTAAAACAAAACACGGTGTTACTATTTTTTTGTACTTATTGTAATTTATTATTAGAGATGAATTATTTATGTACTTACTTTGAACATTAAATATTCATTATCTGGAGCATCCTTTAAAAATTTCACACAACCGTCGTAACTTAATATTTTTGATTTTTTGGCTTTATAGTTAACACTTTGTTGTTTCAAATAAGCTTGTATTTTACTAAATTCATTAACATCAATATTTTCTTTAATTTTAATTACAGATTTCAGCATTGAGTATTCTGCCCATAAAGTAGCAGAATTTACGGTCTTCTTTCTATAAATGAGATATGCCAGCAAAACATTCTCACTTGTATTTTTTGCTTTATTGGTTTCTTTCCACTTACAAAATGTAATGTAGGTTCTCTCATATCTGTCTTTTAATTTCACAGGTAGTAAATTTTCTATAGCAGTATTTGCTAGTTCCTGTAATTCAGGTGGAGTATGCTCAAAATACTCTTCATCGTAACTCATCTTGACACTATTCATCTATTATTATTAATGAATATCTTTACTTTCGCGATTCTACTTTAATAAAGTTAATGAAAGTTTCTTAAAGAAAAACAATTGCTGCGGGCTGCAATTTATACCTTCCCGCCCTTGATACTTAATATACTATTATTCTTAATCGTAAACAATAACTATTTGAAACTCATGGGGTTAATGAAGAATTTTAGAAGATGTTCGATTACAAATTTTAATTTTATGAATACTTAATAAAAAAAATTCTTTAAATTATTTAATTTGCTATTTCATTTTTTGACTTTCTATTTCAGGTTTTTCTAGAATCTAGAAGTCAACACAAGATTGTTATTTTCAAAGCATCCAAGAACAATTGTAGAAAGTGTTGTATTTCAAATACGGTTTTTTTTATTAAAGGTGATTGTCGTTTTAAGTTTTAATTGAGTCGTAGTAAAAATTCTTTTCTATAAGTGTGCGGGTGGTCCTGAAAGGGACCGATTAGTTTGTTGATGTACAGAAATGAAAGCCTAACTGTTCAAAATGCTGTCCCGATCGGTCATAGTTTCGTTGCACGTTTGAAATTATATTTGCTGGTATATTGAAGCAAACTTCCATAACTTCATCTTTTAACGACTCAATTGTATCGTGGGGTCTGTCGTGTAAACCTTCGAAGATATGTAAGGCCGTAGAAAGAAGTCGTTGGGGGACAAGTTGTAACCTGATTTTCTATTTTTTTTACTTTATTCAATTTTGAATTGTGCATATAGTTTTACAACAAAACAAAACATTTGCACCAGCATGTGATATTTACGGGAAGTAGAATGGCACATATTAAATACAGATTGTTCACAAAATATATCAAATTTATTACACAAAAATAATTTTTAAATATGTACAGTTAGGCACCACTTAATCTTCTTCAATCTATTCTTCAAACTATAATTAAAGTCGTACTCACTTTGGAACGCCCATCATAATCAAAATGGGTAATAGCACATCCGAATTACTTCAAATTTAAATTAAATTTGAAATTGGTGGTAGACCAATTTCTATACAAAAGGTGAAAATGCTAACGAGTGTCCCAAATAAGAGTGACTGATTTTAAAC
>JALBCR010000436.1:242500-305000 GCA_030710515.1 Abscondita cerata | reverse complement strand
AGGTCTAATATATACAGGGTGGGCCATCAGTGCGAGCACGAGCGATGTCTCGAATAATATTGGGTTTAGAAACAAACTTTTTTTAATAAAAGTTGTGCAGATTAATGAGTTTCATATTTTAAAATTATCCTCGTTTATACAGGGTGTTCCATAAAAGCAAGACATATCAAAAATCGAAAAATAACACCAACACATATTCAACAGTTTTTAAATGTACGTATTTAATACAAGCGACTAATACACCGTTTAACCATAAATTAGATCGATTAATTACTAAATTTCAAGATAATTTACTTAAATTAGAATTAGACTTTACGCATTGGCGTGCACATAACCTAAAAACTCACTTAGCACATGTAGAACTTATTTAAGAAATTTACTTGATAATTATGATTATAATATCTTGATTAAAATCAGTAATAATAAAAATAAAAAAGATTTCAGAAAAATAAACTTAAACTTGATAAAAAACTTAATAAATTAATCGACCTAGAATATAACGGTATCGATATTGTAGAAAAAAATTGTGTGTATAATCTTACAAACATTTTTCTTCCGAAAGATGTAACACAATGTCTCTCATTGAATCCTAAATTTACCTTTAATTACAATAAAACTAATGTCCCGATAGTAAATTTAATTAAAGATTGTGAAGATATTTTGTCATTACACCCACAAGAAATTCAAGATAGGAAACGTTGTAAAGTTATAAACACAATTACCAACTTTATTACTAAGAAACAAAATAATTGTATATTAGAAAATAAGCATGATCTCTTTATTACGAAATTAATCCAGAATACTAAAAATTTTTAACGATCATAAAATTTATATGTCATTAAATCAGATAAGGGTAATGCCACCACTGTAATTGATAAAACAGAGTATCATAACAAAATTCTTGAATTACTTAATGATCAGAATGTTTATGTTAAAGTAAATAATGATCTAACATCAAATTTCCAAAGTAAAAATAATAAAATTAGTAAATGGTTATTAGAATACGGACACATAGACACCATTACATGCAAAAAATTAATCACTTACTCTAGTATTCCTCCAAAATTTTATGGGTTAATAAAAATACACAAAATTAACCATCCTATTAGACCCATAGTATCATGTCTAGGATCTCCTACATATGAATTGTCTAAATTTATCACTAAGATCATGAATAATTTAACACCTTTATTCAATTTTAATATTAAAAATTCGTATGAGCTCGTGGATAACATTAAGAACATTATAATTCCTGATGATTATATATTAATTTCGTTTGATGTGACATCATTATTTACCAATATTACAAAAGAGTTGGTGATTACTTTAATTTTAAAATATTGGATTCACATTAGTAGTTTCACTACGTTAGATTCTACAGAATTTATTAACATGATTGAGTTTTTGTTTGAGTCTAGTTATTTTAATTACAATGACTGTCAGTATAGACAAATTTTTGGTACCGCGATGGGGAGTCCTTCGTCACCCATAATTGCTAATCTTGTTATGCATGATTTATTACAGTATGTTAATGGACAATTAAACTACCAACCATTATTTTTGTATGTATACGTTGATGATATTATTTCTTGCATACCCAGAACAGACGTTGAAAACACTTTGAATGTGTTTAATAGTTATAACCAGCACCTTAAGTTCACCTATGAATTAGAAAATAATAGACAAATTCCATTTTTAGATGTGATGTTAATTAATGAAGGTCATAGGAAACCCCTTTTAACTAATTGGTTCACTAAAACCATAGCTTCAAATAGAATCATTAACTACTATTCGAAACACCCTCATAAGCAAAAAATTAATATCATCAAAAGTATCCATGAAAAAATCGTTAAACTCAGTAGCCCATGTTACTTAAAAGCAATAATAGTAAATTAATGTCCATTCTTACAAATAATAATTACCCCAAAAATTAATTAAAATGATATTAACAACTAATAATAAGAAACCTAACAATATTAATAATCTAACACAAACTAACCCTCCCACTCAAAATAAATACATTAAATTAATTAATATACCAGGTTTATCTAATAATTTAATTAGTTGCCTTAAACACAGTGATTTAAAGATCGTACTTTATAATCATAACACGATTTATAATAATATTTACACTAAATTGAAGGACAAAACTAAAATTTTAGATAAATCTGGTCTTATCTATAAGGTGGGATGTAGCAATTGCAATAAGGTTTATATTGGCCAAACAAAACAGAAGCTAGGCAATAGAATAAAGAACCATCAATACAATTGTAAAAAAGTCAGATGCTACTGGTTTGTCAGTTCATCATTTGAAAGAAGGACATAAATTTGATTTTGATTCAGTAGTAGTGTTAGATATGGAACCGAATTTTAAGAAGCGTTTGATTTCAGAAATGATTTTTATCAATGCTTATAACAATAATGTTAATTTCAAAAGTGATACCTATAATCTAAGTAATATGTACAAAATCTTATATCTAAAATTAAAATCTACTAACCACCACCAATTAACATTAACCTTAAGTCTAATACTAACTACCTTACAAACTACCTAAAATTAACTTATCTAACATGCATAATTACTTATTTTATCTTTATGCCAAAATTTTGACCTTGTTATTGTGAATATAAACGTGAAATGTTATCTATACTGACATTCAAAAATTTCTAATTCATTGTTCGTGTACTAGTCTTCATGTATGGTTGTTTTGTACACTATTTGTTAATTTATTTTGTATTGTTTTTACATGTTTATCTTATTGACACTTGTCCAAGTAATTTTTAACGTAAACCAGTTGGTTTTGAATTTTATTTTAATAATTAAACAATTTTTGAATTTTTTGACGATCTGGACCCCTATGGTTCTCTTGAGGAGTCCTTGATGTCACCAACTCTTAGGTAACGTACGTCTAGTTTTTTAGTAAATCTTGTATTTATAATTGTGTTTGTAACTCATCTAAAATAGAATTTGTATAATGCTCATTTAATTACCATAAATTGTAATCTACCGTTATCTTCAAATAGATTGCCTTGAGAAAGATTGGCCATCGCCAATCGAAACGTCGGCTATTAAGAACATGGTGTATCATTGACGACCCTATTGTTCCTCAACTCCTATAAGAAGGCCCAAAATTATTGGGAATCTCGTTCACATATCAAATTTATGTTTTTTCAATAAAACTACTTATTTTTTATTGCTAATTTGTATTCATTGGATAATTCTAACTTGACTTTATGTATCGTACATGTTATCTAAAATGAACGGTTTTTGCGTTATTTAACTTTTCCGAAAGATTGACGTTTCGAAAAACTGAAAAATTCAGTTATTCTGGAATTTATTCAACTGCGATTTTGCAGACTTAATATGCATTATTTGTGCTAACTAAAGCTAGTTGTTGATTTTTGGAAAGCTTTAGTTACACGTGTAATGCTGCAGAATCGCAGTTTTATGATAACTAAGTTATTCAATTTTTTCAAAACGTCAATTTTTTCAGAAAAAGTGAAGTAACGCACAAACCGTCTATTTTAGACGCCGTGTATATTACATAAAGTCACGTTAGAATTACCCAAGGAATCCAAATTTGTAATAAAAATTAGGTAGTTATATTTAAAAAAAAACATAACTTTGGTATGTCGTGCTTTTATGGAACATCCTGTATAAACGAAAATAATTTTAAAATATGGCACTCATTGATCTGCACAACTTTTCTTAAAAGTTTTTTCTAAACCCAATATTTCCTGAGATATAGCTCATGCTCGAACTGATGGCCCACCCTGTATATCATATCCGAAAATATTTCATAATTGGACATCAATATGAATAATATACAGGGTGTATCATAATGAATTGGACATATTTTAATTGTATAAAGCTGAGCTCAAAATATTAAGAACAGGGTCACACTCTAGTCACACCTAAAACAAGAAACACTTTTAACAGCTGGTTTTTGATTGTTATTGCATCTTTAAGTCTTGGGTTTTGTGAAGAGTATTTACATTTAATGCAGTTTATTTACGATAACAATAGGATGACGTCAAACTTAGTAATTTATTATTGCCGATATAACATTAAAAATTTTCTGTTACCATAATGTAAATTAAAGTTGCTTTACTTACATTAAGTTAATTTACAGTCGTTACAGTTGGCATTTTTCTTAGTTTATACTATTCACACGTGTCAATGTTTACACGATGTCGCAAGACGCACATTTTACTTATAATAAACAAAATTTGCTGCAAAATACCAGCCACATAAAAATAGGAAAACAAATTATTAAGGTATATATGAATACAAATAATCAAAACTTTAACGAAGCAATTTTCACTTCGATCGTCGCACCAACTTCGCAATTATCAATGCATTTTACACCCGAGAAACGAACGCCTATCTCCTGAACTCTTCCCCACCTCTTCTAATTCACGTCCTAGGGACTACTTTATTTGAAAGTTGTTTTATTTTATTTGCATTATGTGCTGGACACCTATCATGTTGATACCACACAACTACATCTTCTTAAGCTACTTGATCTAATGCGGGTAAAATTTGCTGTATCAATAAATCTCTATACTTATCAGCAGTAATTGTCCATTTAATAAAAAAGTGGTCTATTATAGTATTAAAGAATATTCCAGCCCAAACATTCACTTTTTGAGGCTGATACAAATAAATGAGGGTTTTGAGTGCTCCAATAACGTTTGGTGCTCCATTGAAATTGAACCAACATTCATCGGTGAAGCAAATATTCTTTACAAAATTCATATCTCCATTAATGTTTCAATAAAAACAAGAAATACTTGGCTTTATCGACACACGTGTGTTTCAAGCATTTAAAGTTATCGCTTTGATAACAATATGCACTTTAACACTCACAGTCGTTACAGTTAACTTGTTGGCATTTCTTACTAATCTTAGGGTTGAGTTGCACAGCAGCGAGTAGAGTTAAACCTGCTTCGGACGCTTGTGTACACTGCCAGTTTCTTCAAATAGTCGCACTACTCTCATCACTGTAATGCTATTTGGAATTGGCCGATCCGGAAAAAGTGCAGCAAACAAAGCAGAAGTGTTTCTATAGCTTTCACCACTGTATACCCACTAAACCATTTGAATTTTCTCAGGGATTGTATACACACCCACTTTCTAAAATTAAATTAGAGAATATTACAATAAGGAACACGGAATAACAATTAATTGTAACGTATACGTCTATACTAGAATTTCATAGCCTTAGTGGATCAATTCAATTTTTTTCTATAGTAAAATTCCTATGTTGCGTCTTGCCAGAGATACACGTTATAGCGAACATCCATTCCAAAGTGACACGTCTAGTAAATGCAAAAAATATTTTTAGGTACCATCGCACAGACTTTCAAGGAGTGGAATAATAAGATATCATCTTTAATTTCTAACTTCTTAAAACGAAGCGTTGTGTTTTGTGGATAGAGTCATAACTTCTCCCTTATCCCTATATTTTTGTTCGTTCCATGCGACGTTTCCACGCTTTCTAGGGATTTAACTTTTGGAATGCATTTACGATTCTTACGTAAAGTACCGACCAAATTTGTGTTTTGAGCATACAATGTTTATTCTAACTGAACGTCTCGAAATGACAGAGCTGTTCGCGATCACGCACACATATTCAACACCCGGAACTCAACAGGCCCAAGAATTCATTGTCCACCTGAGCTGGAGCAACGCGCTCGCCTACACGACATGAAGCTTGCAAACGCCGGTTCTGGACACCTTCGCCTGTCAAATACAGGAATTCCTGGAGCATCGAGCTCGCACCCTCATTCGTCACGCAACTGTTGATCTAGCTTCGAGGTACTGCCTGTCGCATACAGGTACCTAGGCGCATACACATACCTCACGAAGCTTACAAAGCCCAGTTGCGAGATCTTTCAACACTCGCATCGCACAAATTGTCACTGAAGTAAGCAACATCGATCACAGCATCCATGGCAGCATTCGCAGCAGCCGACACATCATCCGCAACAGCTACCAAAGCAATTGAAAAGACAGCATTCGCTACAAAAACTACGAACCCGACGACCGCTTCAACACCCGCAAACGCCACGATCGCTGTTTCAGAGGAACAAACGATCACGACGCGCACTACGTCTCGACAACATAGCCGTCAACGGTCAACCGTACTCACACACGTCACGGAACCCACAGGCCCAAGTCTTCGACGTACATTCGCGCTGGAGCCGCATGCTCGCCCACACACGTCAAGAAGCTTGGACACCTAGTTCTGACGTCCATTCGCCTGTCACACACAGGACGCGCAGAGCAACCAGCTCGCGCACACAAGCTGTCGAATACAGCACACATAATGCACAAATTCTCCTCTGGAGCAGCAACATCAACAAAACAAAAAGCAGCAACGACAAACCTCTCAATCGCAGCATCCGCAACAGCAAGAAAATGCGCACACAAAAAATCGACACTTTGTTCGCATATTCTGGCCCACAAACCTCCGTCACGCTTTATCGTGGACTCATCCACTAAGGAGAGACCCCTATGGGGTTGACATCACAACCCCATTCTAATCAACTCTACATCCGCGTATTACGTATGTAGTAAACGCGGAAATAATAACATACAATTGCAAGTAAGCAAATGTACACTCAGCATTTCTTAACGGCCTTGCTTACGAAGCACACTAACCTACTTCACATGTATAAAACGAAGTAGGTACAACAACAAAAATCAATTCGTTTCACGAGTTCATCATTTCGACACACAGTCTAGTTCACCATCAATTCAGTGCAGTTACAACTGAATAATGAGGGCAGCCGAGAAGCCAACAAGTCACAGCGCCAGCATCAAGTAAAGACCGGCTGAAGCTCGAATCCATCGATGCAATTCATTCCGGGCTACCGTCTTTAGCACGACACGTAATACCAGAATATCAGGTGACATCGCATAGCACATAGTACGTCGATTACTATGTGCTGACCTACAACGGTTCCATTCATCATTATAATTAGTATAGCTCGATCACGCTGTATAACAATAAACGTTGCTAAACCCTACTCGAACGCAACTCTGATCCAAACCGGCGTTTAGAGTAATACACCCTAAACGCCACATATGGATAAAGAAAAACAAAAGAGACAGAAACGCACAGTATCAGAATAGCCACCTGGAGGTTAATATATTATAAGGATCGCGTAAGAATGGTTCTGCCAGTATTAAAAATGGAGGAAATTGAAAAGCAAATGAAGGAGGACAAAGTAGAAGTGGATAAGTTTTATTACGCATTATACTATGAAGGGGAAGATAAACAAGGGTGACAGATTTAGAAAAAAGGTGATCATATTACAAGACAGTAGACGAAAGAAAGTTTTGTCGTAAACCCCATAGAAGGATTTAAGTGTTCAGGTTGTCTACGTTTATCAAAAAAAAACAAAATAGTGACAAAATAACCGACAGATTGGAAATTTTTATGTTAATTAATAGGAAAAAGACAACTGCTTAACAATGATTATAAACATATGAAAAGAAAACAAACTTATAAAGTAGAATTTTTATTTATCTAATGAATCTTTTAATGTTTCCACCATTTTATAACACACGCGGATTTAATCCATGACGCAGTTTGCAGTGGTATATTCCTTATAAATCTGATGTCCCTACTTGTTTCTGTACTTGTCGTTCTTTGTTTACCACGTGGTAGAAATTGATCATTGTCAAAACGAGTATTTTTGTTTTAAATGGCCACAGTTATTCTGTGTTTTAAATCAATATCTTGAACGCTTGCAAATCTGTTTTTTGAGATTTAGAGCACTTTCTTATGTAAAACTTACAAAATATCTGCGGAACGAAAAAAACGGGGAATCTAAAAATATCAAAAACTGTATAGGGCGTCATTTAAAAAACCAATGCCAAATTTGGTAAATTTATTTTTTAAATTAGTCGTGGTGTCGTGAAATGCTTTATTTTTGGTTTCTCGCAAATAAACTTTAAAGAAATATTTATATCGATATGTTTTATCAAGACTTTTCGTAGAATCATGGCCACATTATGCCGTTTTACTTTGCTGAGTCAATAAATTCGTTGTTTGTTCCATGAAAGAGTTTGGGAATGGTGTCGTTTTTTAAGGTAAAATTGATATTTGGTTTTGTCTAACCTCAACAGTCAGAATACAACCAACGGCTAAATTCTGTATTTGAAAATTACTTATCTTTTTGAGAACTGTTAACGTGTTAATTTTGTAGGTTTCTTTGTGTATGTAGAAATTCAGAGAGGGAGACGCACTCCCCAGTTTGTATTTTTATATATTTTAAGATTAGTCTGTAAGCAGATTCAAGGCTACGAGGTACTATGTAATTAAAACACGAACAAAACTGTAGCCGATCATAATTGTTATTTTTAACAATCGCTAAATATTGAACAGTGCTTGAAGTTCTTCGCGTACGAACTATTGAAAGTGATTTGTATGCGAGTGCCAAAGTTATATTAATGAAAACGTGCTAGGAACAACCTGGTTCGCAAAATTAAAACAAACTTTCGTTTGACTGAAACGTCTAAATAACGCTTGCGGACTTCTAGATTTTCTCATGCGAACTATTTATATAAATGCAATACCGTTGAATGGATTTATCGATTAATGCGGCGTAATAAACTGTTTTTGTTGAAGAAGTTTTTGGTGTATACTCCAAAACGGATTGTAAAACTCATCAGAAGAAAAACAACTTTAAGTAAATTGATTGTATACTCCGTAGAACTACCGTAGTGTTTGGTGCGCATTTAAGAATAAACCAAGCAAGTTATTTTTTTGTTTTGTTGTTCGAAATTAAACGAATTCGGATGGGAGGTTGTGAATGTCAAGTTTGATACTAAATTAATTAATTTGTTTTAAATAAAGACAACAGTCCCATTTTGTTTTACGAACTTTGTGAGCCTGTAAATAGTATCTAGGTATAATCTTTGTTACGGAAGTAATAGCGCGCGTACCGCAATCATTTTTTACGTTTGGTTTTAAGTAAAACGAATTTAGATGGGGGTTGTGAATTTCAAGTTTGACGCTAAATTAATCATGTTTTAAATAAAGACAACAGTTTCATTTCGGTTTATGAACTTTGTGAATCTGTAAATAGTATTTAGGTATAATCTTTGTTACGGAAGTAAAAGTGCGTGGTACCGCAATTATTTTTTACGTTTGGTTTAAGTAAAACGAATGCGTTTAATGTAAAAGAACAGGACCGTGGTGTAATAAATTTTTTGTATATATACTTGCATTTAATAGAAAACCATACCTTATTTATGATTGTTTCTTTAAAATGTTTCCTTTCAAGTGTTTATGTTTTTCCCAAATTTTTAGTAAGCATTTGTTGTACATTTAAAAAAAGATCTGAGTGGCGCCCAATAAAACCCCTAATCTGACTTGTGACAAGGACCTTTAGTCATCCATAAAGGTAAGTGAGAGACATTTTTCTAGACCCACCCCTTGTTCTTGAGTTAGTTTAGCACTTTCTGATGTCGTATTGCTTTTTAAGTTTTCAAGGTGTAACATCTTCGTTTTATTTTTTATTCATTTCTTCTCCTACTACATAACCCGTCGTTTCTCTATCCAACTACTCCTTCAACCTCCAAATCTCCTTTCCATACATTATTACACTTTTAACTAACTTTGTTTCTCTTTTCAAAAAACCATTTCCGTTATTTCGCTACGTTTTCCTACCTATTCGTCTTTTTTGTCAATTCTTCAATATGTATACCTCATTTTTATTATATCTTATCGTGAACCAATGTATTATATTATTGTGTCAATTAATGGTAAAATTAGTTTGAGGTGTTCTCTGACATTTCGTTTAATTAGACAATGTCATATTCCCATAGGAGAAACTTTCCAAATCGTGACAGATGACATTGTGTGAGGTTATTTTTCTTCGAATATTGGCTTTCAGTAATTATCCTTCCAAGATTCTCTTTGGTCGGCATAAAATCGTATATTTAGGAATTTTATGTATAAGTGTAGAAGTTCTAGTCATAGATTGGTTAGGCAACTCAATTAACACAATACTACGAAGTTCTCTCTGTTTGTTTGAACTGGAATTATTTGTCAAAAATCTGCCTGTTTTAATTTTGGTTTTTGAAGTGATACACGTATCGAAAAAAGGTAAAATATTTTTCTTTGGCTGAAGCATTACATTGCTTAATTTCTTGTACGTTATGCAACCGTATGTGACTACTCTAAAAGATGATACATCGAAACATTATATCAAAATTTTGCAAAATCATTCGGAAACCGTAAGTTAAAAGAATGGCTGCGTTATCTTTTTTAAGCTCCATTTTGCCCTTCTTTTTAGAAGTTCCACCTGAGTCGGATATCTATAATTAAGAACAATTATTGAGTATACTGGCTGAATGGATATTTTCCTTTATGTTAAACCTTCCTAATACACAGCAGTTGATATCTCTAGACCTTTTGACACCGTCAAGTTATCACATCTGTTTGGTGAAAATTTATTTTTTTATGAGTTAATGATTTTGGTCTTATGGAAGAGTTTGTTGTAAGTGGGTGTACTATTTTCTAAGCATATTTTGTTCGTGTTGATAAAGCACGTATGTTTTTTCATGTTCACTTTGCTGCAATAGTTGTTTTCTTTTGTCATTTGATATTTTTTTTAAATCAGGCGTGGTGTCGTGAAATTCTTTATCTTTGTTTTCTCACAATTAAGTTATAAAGAAATGTTTTAATCAAAGGTTTCGTAGAAACATATTCAATCACCGTTTTGGTTCTACTGAATTAATAAACTATTTGTTTGTTCCAAGAAAAGGCTTCAGTGTCGTCGGTTTTATAAAGTAAATTTCATATCTGTTACGACTAAAAATGAATAATACACTCAAAGGAAAGGAACACCAACTGCAGCGTCTATTTAACCAACAGAAAAACACCAAAAACTGCACCAAAAACTTGACTCGGACACGTGTTTCAACAGCTAAGCTGTTATCATCAGCGATACCGATACTAAAAATAAAAACAACGGGAAGCTTATATATACTATCTGCTTATCACGCATCGTTAAACTTAATTGATTCTTAGATAAGCTTAAATAATTCCGAAAATCCTAATGGACCGTTATCATCATAATTCATAAGCAAATTTCTGTTTTTAAAATTTTTTTTCTAAACTTTCATAAGAATCAAGTTCGTTTTTATTATCTACCCTCTTAATTAATTCAATGTCGCCTACTCTATGATCATTTTCAAGCATATGCATGGCAACACTGGACCTATATGTGCGATGATATTTGACATGAGCTACGTGCTCTTTAAAACGAGTTTTAATAGGTCTCTTGGTTTGCCCTATATATACTTGGTTACAGTCTTTACAATTAATTTTATATATTCCCGATTTATCACACATTTCTATTGGGTCTTTCGGATTGCCTAAAAGATTTTGCAAGTTGTTATTACTAGAAGTCACTGTTTGATAATCAAATTTTGAAAATATGTTTTGAAGACCTTTTGTGTATGTGGGATAATTTGGTAATTTGACATATTTCTTATCTATTTTGCTATTACTAGTTCCTAACGTGGTAATATTTCTAATGTTTAACTTATGTTTATGTTTTCTAATTAAGTTTGTGACAATTGATTCTTGAAAACCATTGTATGATGCGATCTGTTTAATATTTCGCAGTTCTTTATCAAAGTTTTGTTTTGACAATGGGACATTGAATTAATTAAGAGGGTAGATAATAAAAACGAACTTGATTCTTATGAAAGTTTAAAAAAAATTTTTAAAAACAGAAATTTGCTTACGAATTATGATGATAACGGTCCATTAGGATTTTCGGAATTATTTAAGCTTATCTAAGAATCAATTAAGTTTAACGATGCGTGATAAGCAGATAGTACATATAAGCTTCCCGTTGTTTTTATTTTTAGTATCGGTATCGCTGATGATAACAGCTTAGCTGTTGAAACACGTGTCCGAGTCCAGTTTTTGGTGCAGTTTTTGGTGTTTTTCTGTTGGTTAAATAGACGCTGCAGTTGGTGTTCCTTTCCTTTGATCAAGATGGCTTCCAGGTCTACACTACGGAACAGGTTCTTCAAGATTAAAAGTAAGATTTCTTTTGTTAAATGTAACATTGAATTTCTTAAATCTTGCCGCAAAGCAGGTGTTTTTCCAAAATTTATTAAAGTTTATGCAAATTTTAATTCATACTCATGTAAAAGGCGCTTGAATTTGCTAAGCGTAAATGGTTAGATTTGGAAATTAAATGTCATTATGGTAAATTAGGTAAATTAGAGTTAGAAGCATATGAGTTACATTTAAAACTGACTTCAGGATTAAATGATGACGAGTATGTTCAATGGATTAAGTTTTGCACCATATTAATGAAATTATTCAACACAAATTTTGGCAAAAAAGATGACCCACAACAAAAAGTTCACAGAATTATCTAAAAAAGAAAAAGAGGTGCACAGACTTGATCCCCAAAAATCTAACATAGTGGTAAACAAATCCTCTGAGATTTTTAACAATGACGAATTAACTTTGTTGAATAAAGGCTTGAAATATAACCTCAAATTTAACAAAGCGCCTATAGATAAGATTATTGTAGGAATTGAAAGTTCGATCAAACTTTTAGACGATAATTCTAAAAAATTCATTAGGAATGCCTGTAAAATTCAAATTTCAGATAATATTCAGCAGTTACCAAAATTTAAATTTAACGCGAGAGCAATAAACATTGTTAGAAATCTTAAAGAGAAAATGAGCACGTAGCTCATGTCAAATATCATCGAACAGATAGGTCCAGTGTTGCCATGCATATGCTTGAAAATGGCCATAGAGTAGGCGACATTGAATTAATTAAGAGGGTAGATAATAAAAACGAACTTGATTCTTATGAAAGTTTAGAAAAAAATTTTTAAAAACAGAAATTTGCTTATGAATTATGATGATAACGGTCCATTAGGATTTTCGGAATTATTTAAGCTTATCTAAGAATCAATTAAGTTTAACGATGCGTGATAAGCAGATAGTATATATAAGCTTCCCGTTGTTTTTATTTTTAGTATCGGTATCGCTGATGATAACAGCTTAGCTGTTGAAACACGTGTCCGAGTCAAGTTTTTGGTGCAGTTTTTGGTGTTTTTCTGTTGGTTGAATAGTACACTGATTACAACCCACGGTTAAAATTCTGAATTTGCAAATTGCTTATTTTTCTGAGAACTATGAACGTATTTTTTGTAAAGTTCTTTGTGTATATAAAAATTTTAGGAAGGGGACGCACTCTCCCAGTTTGTATTATACAATTTTATAGTCAGTCGAAAAGCAGGCCCAAGACTACGAGGGACTATGTGATTAAAACAAGTACGAACTGTAGCGGATCATCATTGTAATTTCTACAATCGCTAAATATCGAAGAGTAAGTCTTCGCGAACTAACCGGTGAAAAGTATGCGAGGGTTAAAGTGTTGTTGGCAAACTATCGTTCGACTAAGGTGACGTCAAAAATAAACGCTTAAGTACTTCTGAATAATCTCTTACACCTACGAATTAAATATAGAAAGGCATATCGTGTAATGCATGTAATGAGTAACTCGGCATAATAAATTGTTCCTGTTTAAAGAAATTTAGTGTAACAACAATATAAACCTTGGGAATTTTGGTGTACACCCAAAAACGGATTATTTGCCTCATCAGAAGAAAACCAACTGTAAGTAAATTGACGATTTAGCTCGAAGTTCGCCTGTTCGCGTACTTAAAAACAAACAAAAATAAAATAAGACATCCTTGCGTATTTTTGTGTGTGTGTTTTATGTTTTATTGTTCAAAGTGAAACGAACTGAGATGAGGATTGTCAAATTCAAGGATGATGCTAAATTAATTATTTTATTTGAAAGAAAAACCACAGTCTCATTTTGTTTTATGACTTTGTGAAACTGTAAATAGTCTGTAAGTACAATTTCGGTCTAATCTTATTTTGTAAGTAAAAACGCGCGGTACCGCCTTTATATTTTTCTTTACGTTTGGTTTTACGGAAAACGAATGTAAAAGAACACCACTGTGGTGTAGTTAGTGCTTTGTATGTTACTTGGCTTTTCAATAGAAAACCATGCGTAATTCATGTTTCTCTTTTTTTTTGGAACGTTTCCTATCAAGTTTTTACATTTTCCCCTGATTTCTAGTAACCAGTTTGTCTGTTTCTGTGTCCTGTGATTCTACTAATTAGGACTTCGTTTTGAAGTATCCTTACATCTACAATTTACTAAAAACTCTAACGACCCCTCGTGACTGCAGCTAGACGTCATTGATTCGAAACGAATATTCATTTGTGTATAAATTTTACTCGAATAAACTGCAACAATTGTAATTTCTACATTATACATTAGATATAATAAAAATAGCGTATACGAATGTGTAAGAATCTTTCAAGCACTGGCACCGTTAAAAGCACAAGCCTGCTGCTCGTGCTATTAAGCGAAGTACACGTACTTGAAAAGCTCGCTCATACATTTGTGTACCTAATATTCTATTTAACAGAGAGGCGGAGAATATTCACCGGAGTGATAAAAAACATCGTCAAATCACTAATTAATTAATTAAAACTAGTCAAATAGATTGGAAAGTATTTTAAAACTCAATAAAATGCAATTAAATTAATCCTTTGATTAATTGTGTTTACATAAATATTAACGTACAAGGAAATTTTATTCATCCTTTAAATTAAATACACGCTATCAAATTTAATAATTGTTGATTAAATTAGGACTCACGCAACAAAAAAATAATGTAATTCATTCTCTAATTTTCGAAAAATTTGAATTGCAAATCTGGAATTTGAATAAAAACTATAAAATCTAAATCTCAGAAAGGATATATTTGAAGAATATGTTAGTTTTATATTCAGGAAATGTCCGAAATAAGAGTACATTTCATTAATGAAAATTTCTGATCGCGTTCGTAAGTGTTATCCAAGAATCTCAAGCTCAATTGAGCTGCGCAATGCATCTACCAGCCCGCCACGAGTTAATTGGATTTGAGACCGTTCGAGCGCCTCATGTTTAGACAACAAATCTATGTTCAACTTTCTTTTTTATATCTCGAAGACGTTGAATGCATTTTCAAGTTATTATTGTGGTTAAAATAATTTCGTTGCAAAATTTACATTTTAATTGACGTTTTGAATATGTTCTTCTAGAAAATTAACGACCACCACAATTTAAATTTATCTCGTGTCAGAAAAAAACTTAAAATAAAAAAATCTAGGAGAACAATTAAACAGTTTTTTTCGCAAAAATGAATGGAGAACGTAAAGAGACTGTAAAGAAATGAGCGTCTAAGTGTGAAACGTGAATGTTACTGCTGACCGGTGCCAACTGGAAACATCTGTTATACTCAATAAAAACTGTAATATAAAGTATTCAGTTATTCCTCACTTATTCCTAAAATGCTTTTATTTAAATTAATTTTTTCACAATTCGTAGTCTGTTCTACATTTTAATTAAACCAAAGTTAAATTTTGAAAGCACTTTTTTCAAACACAATAATTAATAATGCAAAACTTGTTAATACAGTTAACCAATAATTTAAGTTTATTTGAACTCGATATTTGCAATTTTGCATTTCCTCCTATAATTACCTCTCGGTCAAGTTATGCAAATAAAATGCTTGGCAGTTTGCCCACCAAAATTAAAACGTAATGAAAAACCTAAAGAATGCAACTTAAAAATGTACAATGGAATACTTCGTTAATACAAGTGGTTATTATAGTTTTTCTGTGGAAATTGCTTTCACAGTGCAATTTGCAAAAAATAGGAAAGTTTATTTATGCAAAAATGACTTTATAAGAATTAACAATGTAAATCTGCAACTTAGTTGCAACATTTGATAATTTTCAAATATAAATATTAAAAGCTACACTACCAAAAGCGGTCGTCTAGAATAATACCTACTTGAATATTAATACACTCGAAAAAGTTAGAAGAAATATGACGAAATGTCAGAAAAAATTCGTTTTCAATAGAAATGAACGAATTTCTAAAAAAAAATGTAATGAAGTAGGTAATACTTATGCGTCTTGAGTTGACTTTGATGAAATCATGTCAGAATTCTAGCGATGATTGAAGTAGTTATTCGTGGTCGTTACTCAATTCTATTATATCCATTCATCCTTCTGACACAAAAATTTTCAAATCTAAGAGTAAATGGATAGGTAATAATAAATTTGTCTTTTACCCTATTCAATAACATGTAGGTAATACGTTTTTCTAGGTCTCTAAAAAATAGAATTAATTTATTAACCTAAAAATCATTATTTAACGTCATAATTTCAAAGCCAGTGAAATTAAGAGTTCGTGTAGTTTCTTTTCATTAATTACTAAATTCTTTCTAACAATTTAGTTTTCTTTTCTGCCTCATGACCGGACTACTGCTATTGTAGTAATTGATTGGTGACATGTGATTAATGACCGATTAAAATTATCTACAGGAACACAATTTTTGATAGTCCATATAAGAAGTAAATTTGGATCTTTCAAGATGGGTGGTAGGAGTCGAATCAAGAAGAGTACAATCCAACGCAAGTAACTCCATTATGTTAGTGGGAACCAATAGAGGATGCAGTCAAGGCACCACTAATGTAGAGGACTTTCTCTGCACACTTTCTAATGAAGGAGTACTCTGTCAAGGTTACGCAGATGACATTGTTATCATAGAAAGGAAGATTTGAAAAGACTCTGTGAACTCTTCCAAGACGGATTAAAGAGAACAAACAAATGGTGTAGACCTGTCGGGTTGAATTAACCCCAACACAATCTCAGTTGTGAACTTCACCCACAAGAAGAAACTAGAAATCACGGCAAACGAATAGGAATAGGAATGTAAACCCAAAGTTCGGCCCATCCCGCCTATGATACTGTTGTCTAGTGGCGCAAGGGCGAGAAGATTACCACCAGAACAAAACTCAAAAGAGTACAGAAATTAACATCCATTTGTATCACAAGTGCAAGCACATTTGAGTAGAGGACAACATACTCGGAACCTAAGTGCTAATTCACCAGTACTTTTCAGGCAGAAGTATAGCCAATTGAACGTTGCGTCTATCTGAATAGAAAGTATGTTAAGAAAAATATAGTTATCACGTCAGACAGGTAGGCGGTCATCAAGGCGTTGGAGTAGCTATGTCGTGAACTCAAAAATGGTGAAGCTGGTGAAAACCATGCTAACAAGCGGGGAGCACTCAATAAGATTAAGCTCATCTGAATTACAAGATACACGGGGTAAAAAAGCATGAACAAGCCGATTTCCTCGCTAGAATGGTGGGGCTACCCTCTTTACTAGACCGGAACCCTTCTGTGGTATAGGCAACACACAATACAAGAAACGTTCCGGAATAGTAAAAGAAGAGAGATAAGATAATAATTAATTTTGATCTTATAAATACAGTCGGGTCCGCTTATAGCGAGCGTGCTCGTGCTAACAAAGTGTACTCGCTATATGCGACCACTTGCTATAAACGATTTTTAATTAATATACTTACTTCTTACAACTGAATGATTCGTTGCTCGTTTCTAACGTTGTTTTATCATTCTTTGTAATTTTACAATTAAGTATTCAATACATGTATACTATAAAACTAACACTAATTCTACTAATGTTTTAAACTAATTTTTTAAGATGAAATATATGTTTATATGTAGTACGTATGTATCAATTGAAATAGTCTGTACTTTTTTTTTTGCATTGCACTTTTATTTAAAATATAATTTTCCAGTTTTCTTTAAATTAAATCAAATTTTTCCTTGATATTGCTTTCAAAATCATTCAATTCTAAATAACAGATATGGTTTTTATCGCAGTAAATACTTGTTGAGTTGTTGGAGGTTCAAGAACATCCTGTTCGTCTTCCTCTTCTTCTTCTTTTTCGGGTCTTTCTTGCTCTTCGTTTTTTTGTGCTTCATGAGATTTAATAGCGGCAGCTATTTCAGTTTCTGAAGGATATTCGCAAGTTGCTAAATCATCATCAACATTCTGAAATGCATTTAGAGCTACTGTGTTGAATGATTCATTTAAGAGCCTGTTGATAATAGCTCAGTCATGTAAGCTAGTAGAATCTTCATCGTCACGTTTTCTAACTCTTTATTGTGTAGTAACCACTGAGCTAAGGGTATGTCATCCTCTTCCTCAAATTCCGAATTAGGGTAGAAGCCAGCATGACGGTAACAATGTACGATTGTTCTTTGTGAAACGCGTTTGCACACTGTATTTATTGCTAACACAGCATCCAACAAGGAAAATTGGAAATCGTGACCATTATCTACACAAGTTATCATTTTGCATAAAAATTGTTTTTTATAATGTTGTTTAAGAGAAGCGATGATACCTTGATCTATAGGTTGCAGAATCGCTGTTGTATTTGGAGGAAGAAAAATCAATTTTATAGAACATAAGCTTTCAATTAAAGGATGTGCAGGACAATTGTCTATTAGAAGAATGATTTTTTTTTTTTTTGGATCATGCAAAATCACTTATTCTTGCTCAAAAATATCCAATGTTACCCGTGCCTTCTTGTTGGATGTGTAATTAACTTTATATGAATAATCTCTACGTATTAAGGACCAAACATTAGCAAGCCAGTCACTTTTGTCTGTTCAGAAACACTTCCAGCTTCTTGATGCACTTTACTTGAAGAAATGTGATACCTCGGTCAATCCAACTTTTCGAGCACAGGGAGGAGACAACAATTTTGAAAATTTTTCTGCATTTTCTTGTTATATTGGTCCGCTTATCAGTACATTTTGACTTCGCTTTTGTTTAGACCACTCAAGTAAGGCTTCATCAACTTCATTGTTGATTGGTCTCAGAATCCGTCTCATTTTGGATACGTTTGAATTTAAAGTTAATTTAAGTTTATCCCAATTTTTCCGAATGGTGGAAACAGTTGAACTGGACAACTGTACTTTCGACACTCGTCGGCATTAGAAGGGTCATAGGAAATAAGATCCACTATTTATACTTTTTCCTCTAACCAAAAGGAATTTCTAGAATGAGGTTACAGTGAACACTAACAAGCAACAAAAATGACTAAATGTAAAATTGTATAGATACATTAAATCGTCTGGAAACGCATGTCTGCGAGTTACGACAAGTTTGTGGTATGCGCTATAATAGAAGCTATCCCCCATAAGAACCATAAAATCCTCGTTGTAACCACAGCAGTCAATAATTTTCTGCGCATATTGAAATTTGTTCGTTATAAGTGAAGTAATTCAGCAACTTAAGAAAAATAAAATGCTTGTTATAACAGATCTGTATGTTATAAACGAGTTCGTTATATCCAAACTTAAAATACGTTAAAGTTAATGAATTATTATTTGTTACTTAAGAAAATGTTCGTTAAAACCGAACGCTCGCTATAAGCTGTACTCGTTATAAGCGGATTCGACTGTAAGTACCAGAACTTTGACAAACCCATTTATTTCACAGGATCTATTTTGGGTTAGAATAATATATTTATTTATTCGTATGGTATATTTTAAATATTGTATTGTGATGTAAGTGTTATGTATGGTGGCCCAGAAAGTCAGTATATACCTGTATAGTGTGGTGACGTAACCTTGTGCAATTGTGAATTGCTTCGTCTTGGCAAAGCAGGGGGCCGATTAGTGCGGGATTAGAGTCACACGTCTAAACAAATATAGATAAAAATTTGAAATTTTACATTTAAAGGTTTTCCAAAGTGCTCTTTGTACATAGTGTCACTTCCAGTTATACCGGAAATGATTATTAAGTCCGTTATTTTAAATGAAACACCCTATATATTTTTACACTTTTAGACTTTTCGCTTCTTAAGCATTAAAATTATGTAGGGTTGTAAGGGCTTTGAACCAACGGTTTAAGCGTTATTCGATTGTTTATTGTCAAAATCAATCTTTTTTAAAGTTACATATCTTACTTGGTGTAATAGCTAAAGTTTAAAACTTTATAAATAATTTTACCATAGTATGAACTAATAATTGTATTTATTAAACCATGTTCATTTTGTAATTTATTTTGTTTTTTTTTAAACATTTTCAAATGTCATTTTTTTTCGAAATTTTTTAACGGAACACCATATATCTAATTTAGTAGTCAAAAAGAGTATATAATAAGCTATTGTTTGATATAAATATGTATGCTGTTATTTTTAAACAATTTTGAGAAAATCATATATTATTCCATGAAATGAATTATTGAAGTTGAATCAACATTATGGTAAGCTTTGGAAAACAACTGCCCTATTTTTCACAAAAAATACTTTTTCGCATGAAGCCATTACTATTCTGATCAGAATCCTCACTATTTGCAATAACAAACAGCCAAAACAAGTGGTCCTTTAACGTCTGAAGAGAAATAATAGGCCAACATCTTATTGATTACATTTTTTTGAAAATCATTTGTTACAGGATTTATTTGCATAATGCACGAAAGGTTCCTTCTGTTGTGTTTTTTTCGGGCGCCGATAGATGGCCGCACCATTTCTATTTTTCTCTTTCGTACATCATGTTGTTTCCGATGAGACCGGACGCGTCACTTGCTTACTAAGAGTCGTAGTGGTCGAACCACAAACTTTACGCACCGTCATCTTGAGCGTGCAGGTATTTTAATCTGAGACTTTCTCTTACATAAGAATTAATCATTTATTTTAAGTTGTATCGCTTTGTCGAACCGATCGTTGATACGATCTATGATGGATATTTTTCGTCTTTTCTTTCTACTACCGTAAGCGTTTTTCGACTCATGTGTAACGGCATAATCACAGATATTTCTCTTTTTGCTTCGTTTTAGACGTATTCTGCGATTTAAAACTAAAATTATAAATACAGAGGGATCCTTTAAAAAACCGTTGAAAGTGATTATCCTTTTTTTATTCAATTCCTGACGATCTCTGATATGTCGGAGGGGTTCAAAGGTCAACATTTCCACTAAGCGCGAGGATTTGATTCTGGAAACATTACATGATAGGGTGGAGTAAACCTCTAAAATACGCCTTCCTAAACAAAGAAACCACGCTGTTTTGGCGAAAACCTTCTCGTCGCTTCTCTATTTTTCCCACGAACCATCGTCAACAACGCTGTTTATCTCTAGGTACTTTAACTTAATTAGTTATTTTTTTTTGCGTAAAAGCGGCACCGACTGCTTTGCGAGCTCCTACGCGGTCGTAGTACACTACGAACGTCGCGTTACTTTCGCTCATTATTACGAACTTCGCGTTACATCCACTAATCGTAATTGAACCTAGCATCACATGCGCTAATTTGTATTAAAACACCGCCTATGATAAATTGTTTAAGCAATAACAACAAATTAAATATCTTTTATATCGTTGAACTAATTGTTATAATTCGACTGCTATATTTCAGTTGTCGGTTGTTCTGATTCACACCAATAGTTTGCCTTTTTTATGAGAATCAGTGGCGCCCGCTTAATTCCTTCGTGTAATTAAAAACAGTTTTTAATTAAGTACGACAACTTTTCGTATAGTTTACCTTTATCTGACCCACGACGCTTAGCGATGATTTGACCTAATCCATTCAATTCAATTTGTCGAGGCAAGTGAAGATTTTTCCGTTCTTTCAATTCTAGGTGAACATACCAGTTACACGCGTAACCTAGACGTCATCAATTTGGCAAGGGAAAACCTCGTCGCAATTTTCTTCATCTCGTCCCACTAGACTTTCAAGTAACAGCCTTTGATAAAAGTTACATGAGTGCTTTCAAGGCTCACTACAGCGAAGAAGTTAGAATGTGAATACGAGAATATAATCGAGCTTTAACTTAGTCTAAGTAAACATAGTTATTTGCAAGGTTTACTTCTAATGCAGAAATTGCAGCGAATTGTTTTAGAGTTACAGGTACCTTCTGATTTTTAAATAAAAACATCTATTCTGATGCTGACTATATTGCTGAAATATACCATGTGTCCCACGGAAAGCTTGTATTTACAGTAAAACCTCTATTTTCGGCCACCTTTTAAAAGCGGCCACCTCTAAAACCGGCCAAGTTTTCCAAGTCAAAAACCAATTATACGGAAATATCCATATTAATGACCCACCTAATAGCGACCACCTCTCGATAACGGCCACGGTC
The DNA here is from genome assembly GCA_030710515.1 of Abscondita cerata. Taxonomy (NCBI): domain Eukaryota; kingdom Metazoa; phylum Arthropoda; class Insecta; order Coleoptera; family Lampyridae; genus Abscondita; species Abscondita cerata. The sequence goes on along the minus strand of JALBCR010000436.1, from coordinate 282,907 downwards.
ACTTATTTGTAAACTCTCTTGGAAAAATACACGTAATTCTACCTCCCATTTCCGGCCATTCTTAAGTGAGGTCATTAGTAGACAACAGCTTTGCGTTCAAGTTGTGCATAATATATAATTGTTTTATTGTGTGAGGCTTAAGTAATTACCGGTATTTAAGAACGGATTTAAAGAATTTGTTTGATTTATAATAGACAGTCATTACAGAGAAAGTGCAATTAAAAGGCTTATTAAGCTCACCCCAAAAATCGTATATTGCGTACATAGTTGAAATTAAAAAACGATAAATGTAGTAGTAGCTGCAAAACAAAGATTGACAATTTTATTTTGTACAAACATAAAAGGTGATAAGGAAAATCCGTTAATAATTGGAAAAACTAAACACCCAAGATTCTTTAAAGGCTCTCATATCAACAAATTGCCCTTAGAATGGGTACCTAATAAAAAGGCTTGGATGACAGCAGAGATTGTGACTTTCTGGCTAAAAAAATTTGAAGAAAAAGAAAATAAAAAAGTCATATTATTTCTGGATAAGGTAGGGTGACCACATGGTTGAGGAGAAAAACCGGGACACGTAAGCGCGCACCCCTCCCCCAAAGCGCGAAATTTGAACAACAAATTTCGATTATAAAATAATGAAAACAATATAAAGATTTTCAAATTTTAGTTTATATATTATACTTATCAGAACTACTGATTTTTCTTATTAGAGGTAACTTTTCAGGTAATAATAAATATTTTTTAAATGATTCACAGTTATAATCTGAAAAGTTGAAGTGCAGTCAGCATGTGTCGGATATTTTCTGGGGTGAAGCGGTTCCTGTCTTTCGTCCATTGTGTCGTCGTAAGAGAGAATACGCGTTCATAACTGGCGTTATGCGCAGGAATTGCAGAAAAATATTGCGATATCTTCAGCAATTCCGAATAAGAATCTTCATTACAGTTTGATAAAAGAAAATTTAATATTTTCAGAGTAGAAGATTATTCAAGTTTACAACTAAATTCGTTGTGATAGATCTTTGAGTGTCGAGTTGATGGGTTAGGGAGCTTATGATTTAAAGCTTCCCCTCCCTCGCTCTACCTATACTAACTTATTAATTGATTGATATCTAGTGTTAATCAGTAAAGTTATAGATCTCGACGGATATGGTATTTGGGTTAGAATGGTTAAGAAAAATTTTTCTCCTTCCCCTCGTGAATTTTTTCTCGGCTTGGAAAATTTTCGATAAAACCGGGACATTTTGATTCAAAACCGAGACGCTCAATCTGTTGATGGAAACCGAGACATGTCCCGGTAAACCGGGACGTCTGGTCACCATAGATAATGCCACGTCTCATCGTAAAGTGACTCTTGAAAATGTGAACATTGTTTTTCTACCCCCAACAAACACCACATCCCATTGCCAGCCACTGGATCTAGGAATTATCCAAAACTTTAAGATGGCCTACAGGAAGTTTTTAATCAAAAGGCTGCTAACATTCACAAATACAGAACGTCATTTTGAAGATGCGGAAAAAAGTATCAATTTAACCAGCGCTTTAGTTATGATAAGAGTAGCCTGGAGAAACGTTTCGCCTATTACAATTACTAAATGTTTTGCGAAAGCAGGATTCTCGGAAAAGGTCCTGCAAGAAGATTTTGATGAAAAAGACAAAATTCCACTAGCTCAGCTTTTTCCGGTATTACTAGAAGGTAATCAACGTGTAAGCCTTGAAAATTATGCATCTATTGATTGTGATATTTTGACCGAAAGCCCCAATTTAAGTATTCAAAATATAATCAGTGAATTAGACTATAGTGAATGCTGTGATTCGAACAATGAAAGTGGTGCAGAAGAATCCGAAGTTTTTACGTCAAACATTAAAGATATGGGTGAAGTGTGTGAAAAACTAAGAGATGTGCAAAGTTTTCTATTTTCTAATGATAAGAGTGAGCTAGCGGTAGAAGTACTTCAAATTTTATCAAAATGTGAATCTTCTGTTTTACAAACTAAACTTAAAAATGTAAAACAAACCTCAATACAAAAATATTTCACAAAAATGTAATTTAATGGTATGTATATGTATGTAATTAATTATTGTAATAGGTATAATGAGCAATTAGAAAATAAGTACATATTATGTAAATGTATGTATTATGTATTCAACATGTATAACTCTTCCATTATTATATCGTCTAATTATTTAATATTGCATCAGTACATTTATACTTTATATATACTTAAAAGATTTTAATAAACAACGCATAGAAATATTTTTTTCCTCCCAATAAAGGCCGCTATTTAGAGGTTTACTGTATTATATTAAATTCAAAATTAACGTATCTTTTTTTCGGGCACAATTTGAACACAATTTAACAACATATTATGTTGGATAGATAACATTGAACAAATTGATGTGATAATAATGAAAATTCAAAGCCTATTTTACTAAAAAATCAGAAAACAAGTTATTTTTTATGAGTTTTTATTCATTAACTGAATGAATTTTCATTTATTAACCGGCCTTCGTGGACAAATTTGGTTTGTCGTTGCCTGGTAGTGTTTTGCGCTCCCTAACTAGGGTTCGATTCCGATTGCAGAATATTGTTTATTAACTTTATTATGGATATCATTATAGTACAATTTTGTAAAGTGAATTTAACAATTTGAAAAAGGTTAAACTCATTTTATAATAATTTTATTATTATTATTAAAAAATTAAGGCAACCGAATGGAACCTGAATTTTTATTATTTTTTTTTTATTATAATACGCTTTAAATACTTACATTACCACATAAATATATGTATTATCATATTATCCCAGAAAAAAAAATACAGATAATTCAAAAGACCTTAACCTAATTCAATATGAACCACAACCACAATGCTCAAAAGATCTAGACCAAGAATTCCGGAAAAATTTATCAATGGTTTAAAATGAGCCCAGTTCCACCTATGACAAAAAGGTTTGCACAAGAGGGTGAAAACGGTCTAAGTCCCAGATCATGACATTATAACCATACAAGCAGGAGCTATAATTATCTTGTACATACAAAACGTAAAAGCTGATAGAGTTGATTGAAAAAATTTCGAGTGATATGGTTGCTTCGTGAGTGTCGTTAATATAGAGTCGTAGTTAAATATTAAAATAATCTGCGAAAAGTAGCTATCATTTAAGACAATATTAAATAAATTGGTTGCAAAACTGAAATTGTAGTTCAGTTCGTGAACATGGAGGCGAGCATGTGCGAAAATTTAAAAAAATTGATAAGATCCAAGACGACATTTTACAGAAGCTGGACAAAAACGGTTGGAGTCGAGTTCAGTTCAGTTCAGATAGAGTACCTAACTACTGATGATTTACCCAGAAATAACGAACAGGTACCTGCTAACAGTTCGTTGAACGGTCAGAATGGTCACAATCGGTTGCAATGGGTAAAACTGCCAACGATCAGTTTACCTAAGTTTAACGGTGATTTAAATGAATGGTTAAATTTTCAAGATATGTATAAGTCGTTAATTCACAACAATGACGATTTAAGCGATATACAAAAATACCATTATTTACGGTTATCTTTGGAAGGTGATGCCCTTCGGATTATAGAATCTATAGAATTGTCGGAAGAAAATTACGCTAATGCATATCAAAGCCTCTGTTCGCGTTATAATAACAATAGACTTTTAGTAAACAATCAAATTAAAACTTTATTTAATTTACCGGTTTTAACTAAAGAGTCAGCTTTAGGTTTACGTAATTTAGGTGACAATGCGTTCAAAACTATACATTCCTTAGAGTCATTAAAACAACCCCCAGAAAAATTGTGGGATTCTATCATTATTTATATTATCACATCTCGTTTTGATCATAATACTGCATGGGAAGAAGAAAAATCAACCCATTTTGCAAAAAACCAAAATGGGATATATAGTTACCGGAAACTTTTCAATGTTATTTCTTAACGGAATCATCAAATCAAGCTATGCAAGATAATTTGAAACGTTTCTGGGAAATAGAAGAAATGTGCATATCGCAACCAACAATTAAACCAGACGACGAATTATGCGAGCAACAATTGAAAGAAACCACCACACGTACCGATGGTGGGCAGTTTGTGGTGCGTATACCATTAAAATACTCTCCAACATTATTAGGAGACTCAAAGAAGACAGCCATAAAAATATTGCTCAACCTAGAACGCAAGTTTAAAGACGACATTACTTACAAAATTAATTACCAGAACTTTATGTCAGAATACCAAGGTTTAAACCACATGACCAAAGTAACAGCAACGGATGATTTCGAAAGTTGTTATTACATGCCGCATCATGGAGTGATTAAAGAGACAATCACTACTACAAAATTAAGAATAGTGTTTAATGCGTCCCAAGAAACTAGTACTGGATGATCTTGTAATGATTTACAGTTTACTGGTCCAAAAATACAAAATGATATCGTGGAAATTTTGTTAAGATTTAGACAAAACGAGTACGTCGTTACAGCTGACATCGAGAAAATGTACTGTCAAATTTTAGTGAGTGAGAGTGACAGAAACTTGCAAAGAATACTATGGAGAACTGATCCATCTCAACACATAGAAGAATTTAAGATGAATACTGTGAGTTATGGCATCAAATCTGCTCCGTATCTTGCAATTAGATGTCTAAACCAACTAGTATGCGATTTTCAGGACATGTATCCTGAAGGAGCTACAATTATTAAAAATAATTTTTACGTGGACGTAAACGTTTAAAAGTAAAGAAGAGGCTACAAGGTTGTGTTCCGAAGTAGACATGATCCTTAAAAGTGCTAGTTTTACATTGAGAAAATGGATTTCTAATGATCCAACGATTATTAGATCGTTACAAAGTAGTTCAGAGAGCAATGATGTCCACGCCTTTGGAGATCAAACTACTACAGGTACATTATGGATTCATTGGACACTAGCAAATGATTGTTTAACTTACAGGATTGACATCATCCCTCAAAGGAAAACAAACATTACTAAACGAAGGTTGTTATCTAAAATAGCAAAAATATTTGACCCATTGGGTCTTATAAGTCCATGTGTTATCTTATCCAAAATTATGATTCAAAGATTATGGACATTAAATTTAGGTGGGACGACGAGGTACCACTAGAGATATACAAAACATGGCACGAATTTTGCGTAAACGTATATCATCTACAACAATTACAGATTCCAAGACATGTGATTCCTGCAATCCCTATTATTACGGAATTGCACGGTTACTGCGACGCTTCGCAATCCGCGTATGAAGCCTGTGTATATGCACGGAGCATCAATCTAGAAGGAAACGTACAAGTGAGACTTCTCTGTGCAAAGACAAGAGTCGCCCCTTAAAACCATAACAATTCCAAGATTGGAATTGTGGGGAGCTTTGATGTTGGCTAGATTAATAAAAAACGTTGTGGGTACTTTAAATTTACAAACACGTTGCTATTTATGGTGGCTGAAAACTGAGCCAAACAGGTTACAAGCGTTTGTGGGAAATAGAGTGTTTAAAATTCAAACTTTGACAGAGAACGATTCATGGAACCACGTCAAGACCGGAGACAACCCAGCTGATTTAGCATCTAGAGGAATTTCTCCAGAAAACCTGAAACAGTCAAAATTGAGGTGGACAGGTCCAAGTTGGTTGCAAAACAACACACAGAATGGCCACACTGTCAAACATTTGAACTCGATTATATTCCGGAACTGAAGAAACAAACTACAACATTTGTAGCACCTTTACGAGAAGCTGTGTTTCTGCTGTAAAGATATTCAAACATAATGAATCTACAACGTGTAGCTGCATACTGTTTACGGTTTTATCGAACTCAAAACTACCAGTTGAAAATCGACAATATGGAATATTAACGGTAACAGAATTGAACTTAGCTATGATATCTTTGATTAGGATCTCACAAAGAAATAGTTTTAGTGTTAAAATTGTTAAAAATAAATCAACCACTGCATAAAAAGCATGATATATTAAAGCTTTCACCGTTTCTAGATAGGAATGGAATTTTACGAGTAGGTGGTAGGTTAAGAAATTCAGACTTAGATTTTAATACAAAGCATCCAATTTTAATATCTGGAAAGGAAAAACTAGCAAGGTTAATTTTTCAATCCGAACATAAACAATACTCCATGCAGGGCCCCAATTACTCTTATCAAATGTAAGACAAAATTATTGGGTTACTTCCGGTATGAAAATTACTAAATCTGTAGTAAGAAATTGCGTTAAATGCTTTAGATTTAAACCAAAATTAATAAATCCTATAATGGCGCAACTTCCAGAGAAACGGGTTAAGAAACCAATGAGCCCATTTTACGTAACCGGTTGTGACTCCGCTGGACCTTTTTTGTTAAAAGATAGAAAAGGTCGTGAAAGCCGTATTTCAAAGGCTTATTTGTGTTTATTTGTTTGTTTTGCTACAAAAGCTCTGCATTTAGAGATCGTCAGCGATTTCACCGCCGAAAATTTTATTGCCGCATTGCGGAGATTTGCAAGTCGCCGAGGTGCCCCAAGCCATATTTATTCAGATAATGGCACAAATTTTAAAGGCGCAAAAAATGAATTAGACAAGTTAATCAGCTTTTTGAACACATCAAAACCTGAAATTGAAAGTTTTTACACTACGATGAATGTTCAGTGGCACTTTATTCTTCCCAATTCACCACATTTTGGTGGTTTGTGGGAAAGTGGTGTTAAGAGTGTAAAACACCATTTATGTCAAACAATTGGTGAATCAAAGTTAATGTATGACGAATTTTTAACGATCGTCATGCAAATAGAGTGTATTCTAAACTCCAGACCTTTGTCATCTGATCCCAATGATTGCCTCCCTCTTGCCCCGGGTTACTTTTTGATTGGAAGACCGATGACAACAGTACCCGATCCTTCGGTCACCGATGTTGCCGTAAATCGGTTATTCCAGCTGATCCAACGCATCAACCAACTTTTTGGGAAAAAATGGGCAGCGGAATATCTAACAACGTTGCAAGTTCGGTACAAATGGAGTCAGACACAATAACCGGTTGTAATAAAGTTTTTTAATTTATTTATTAATTTATTTAATATTTTAACAAACATTTCATCTCTACATCTTATTTATGTGTTGGTACACATTTAGAATTGAATTAAAAATTATTAATACGTCTCAGTTAATTGACTTAACCAACGTGGGCGTATATTACCTAAAATTAATTAAGAACATATCAATATTTTAAACCAATAGGTGGTACCTCTCGATCTAGACGAACCTAAGAAAGAGAGACACGAAAGAAAATTCTAAGCCAACGTCAAACAATTCAACATAAACGAAACGTGTATCAAAATAATAAACGTCTGTAATTGTAGGTAATCATTCATCAGGAACAAATACGATATAAGTATCCTAGTGGGAAACCGTCCATCGAATCATATTTAAACACGAACAAACCATTATTAGCAAAAATCGTGGGGATTCAGAATATAAGCAATCAGCTCATTGATACATGCATTTCCAATTAAAACTAAAGATTGTTAACAGTGGGTTCATACCGTATGTACACCAGTTACTTTAACATAAGTTAAATGTTCGAAATTGCATCAACTTTGAGATGTCTAAATACCAGCCCTTTTAATAAATACTCAAGTTCTGCAAATATCACAAATGCACAACAGAATAAACATACTTAAAACGTGGCTGAGTGCATCTCCTTGATATTCGTCTCTCACGGTAAAAAAAAGGATTAATTGTACAACAAGGCTCTTTTACACACTCATATTGTTTCATTCTGAACCATTTTTTAATAAATAAAGTCTTTTAAAATGTATCCAAAATTAATATCAAAATGAAGCATTGGTACATTCTCCTAATTGTAATCACATAAAAACCACAATTGAAAACGGTTTCACCACCAAACAAAAAAACACACGTGATTAAAGTATTTATAACAATAGGTAAATATAATCCTCACAAAATACGTTTGGTTGCAATTAAATAAATTAATATAATAACAATTACAATATGCATGTTTTCACAATGAAGATCGGAACAAATATGTTGAAAACTTCACCCGCAACCCCCACAGTGATTTTATTATAAAAGTACAATATCAGTAATGACAGTTCTAATTTCTCAAAAAATGTTTTTCAATTAAAAACAAAAGTAATAAAACTTTATTGTTGAAAAAACTTAAATTAAATATTTACCTCAAACACCAATAACACTTACTGAAGTTTTTACTATGTAAATCACCATGGTCCAGTGAAATGAAAAATATCCCGTTTTATTTAAGTAAGAAAACCACTTTATACATTTTTTAAATTTTTCCAATTTTAATTTTAATACATTACATTATTAATTACCAGTTTAAATGACATTTTTTATGTCTCTAAAACCGTTACCCACTGGAACTACTCCCATTTGAAAGATATTGGGTTTTAGTGAACAATTATTGGGGAACGATTGGAAACTACTCAACTCTTTCAGCAAATTTCCTCAAGTGAGATAGAGTCGTAGTTCAAACTTAATGGGCGTGGGGAAAAGAAAAGTTAGGTTATGTAAAAGAAAGTCACTAATTAATGAAAATTAAATATTCTTAATCCATCATGGATAGATTAGAAATATAATTTCGTGATTTCTTTATGTGAAGAGTGATGAATCATTAATGAATGTTCTGTGTATGTTAAATGATCTCAACATACACTATTAAGATTTTACACCACACTTAAATGTCGAAGCTTGTTAATTCTAATTGTAATTCGGTTCTCAAACCATTTAAACTTCGAGAAAAAGCTGAAGTTAATATACGATAAACAGAAATATACGTTGAAAATCAGTTTTGTTACAAATGTAACCCTCGGTTTTTTCTAGATGTCTTCATTACTAATTTAAATGAGAAATGAAAACGTTACCCACAAGAAACATTGCCTCAACGGGTTCTCCAGTTATTGTTTAAGTCTACTCGATTATTAATTCTTGAATGCACAGGAACTTTCTGCGGATCTCAAGCATAATTCTTTCTTGTACTAAGTGGAATATTGTTTTAAGAAAATGAAATATTCTATGTTACTATACCTTATGTTTACATATAATTAATTCTACAAACAATTTATGTTTTTATTTATAATGTCGTAATCTTGTACACGAATTGGAAGTATGTAGTATAAAGTTTACACTACTTTTAATTATAAGTTAATATTAAACTTGTGTCAATTGCAATGGAATGACCTTGGTTTAGTTATTCCACAGAACTTGTTCAACGATAATAATAATAATAGTTTTTGATTGTAGAAAAGGTTTCAAAACTATTATTAATTGTTATTGTTGGCATTCCGTAACATCGTTAATGTGACCACCCTAATGTTGTATAAAAGACAAGTTAATTACCTTACTCCTCACAAAATAACTAGCAATTTCACACCAAACCAGCCACTAAAAAAACTCGACGTTTCCGATTTGAGTAATTTTTGGTTATGTTATACCGATATGTGGTGTTGACACCGATACGAAATATTTTTGCGTTGAACATTACAGGACTGTGAAGTTTTGACTTACAGGCTGGTACGCGCCGCTTTGAACTGAAATACCTAGTTTTTTGAACTTGTAACTGAATTAAACAAATAGTGGAATAAATACTTAATTGTTAAAGCTTTTTAATTAAATATTTAAAGTAGTAACAAAAATTTTTTTTATAAAAAAAATGCAATAAAGATTTTTTAAGCAATTTTAGCAAAGTTGGACCAGCTTATTATTTTTATTTTTTTTTTTGAATATAGCTGATAGCCTAAAGATTATCCCCACCAAGTCTAAAAATGGGCACAAAAGTCGATTAGAGCTAGACCGGTACCAAACGCCAAAGCGCTCTGCCAAAACGCACGCGCGCCTGGCAATAGTAGCAATATGCTTGGTTATGGCGTCCGTCCTATATAAAATTTAATAAATTTGTAGTAGGGTAAAGGGAGGAGAGATGGACTACTACGAATATTTCAGTAAGTCTGGCAACAAGGCGTGCTCTGTGAAGTGGTGTTTGGGAGCCACCTTCAGTTCGTAACGGTACATTGTTTGGTTAGTTTCTATGGTGGTGTGTTTAAAAGTTTTGAGCAAAATAATATTTTTTCAAGTGTTAAAACTTTTGTCAGTGGTTAAAATTTTTCAAATCCTGTGTGTGCTAGGTAAGATAATACCATTTTTATAAATATAAAGACGAGTTAGAAGTTTTTGTGTACCATAACCTTCAAATTTTTACTTGAACGCATTTTTTTTGTCTGTTATTATCTGGTCCATCTCTCCTCTTGTTTGAGGATAGATGGACCAGTGTTAGGTAGGAAAGATGGACCAGTAAAATATAGGGAAGACTAACGAAGCTTATTTATTTTTAGGCGAAATAAGAATGCCAAACAGATACCTTCGCAAAAGAAATACCACGCCAAGGGGATGTTGGAGTGGCGAAAGTTTAAATCTTGCAGTAAATGCTGTAATATCCAATGAACTGGGTGTAAATGAGGCAGCTACAACGTTTGGAATCCCAAAAACTACATTCAAAACGACGACTAAAAACAACTAATTTTGAGAAACAACAAAGACTAGGCCCTGATTCCATGCTAGGCGAAAATGCTGAAGGAAAACTGGCCAATCACATTAAAAAACTACAGCAACATGGTTTTGCACCAACAAGAGAAGAAGTTTGTATAATGGCATACAAACTAGCGAATAAACTAGGCATTCCACATAAATTTAACCATAGTGAAGGTAAACTTTAAGCTAACCGGTTTACATAGTAAAATTTTTTCATTATGTTTTTCCACTTACAGGAAAGGCTGGTAAAAATGGTTGCAATCTTTTTTAAGAAGAAGACAAGAGCTTTCTATCCGAAAAACCGAAAATACATCAGTGGCTCGAGCCCGAGGCATTTCCAGAGATATTGTTAAAAATTACTTTGAGAACCTTGAAAGAATTCTTCAAGACAACTCTCTCTTTGATAAGCCTGCTAATGTGTACAACACAGATGAGACCGGCCTTCAATTGAATACCAGAGCTGGACAGGTTGTTGCTGCCAAAGGATCTAAAGCTGTCCCTAGCATTAGCTCTAGTGAGAAAGGAGAAACCATAAGTATAATCGCATGCATTAGTGCAGAAGGAATCTATTTACCACCTTACTGCATTTTTAAAGGTAAAAATAGAAAAGAAGAATGGTGTGATGACATGCCTCCCGGAGCGCGAATACAAATGTCACAAAAATCGGCGTACGTTACTTCCGAGATATTCTTAGACTGGTTCACGACTCACTTTCTCCCTAGAAAAAGTCCTGGAAAGGTTATGCTTTTAATGGATGGCCATTCATCGCACACTACTAACATTGGTCTACTAGAAACAGCAGAACAAAATGATGTAATTTTGTACTGTTTACCACCACATACATCCCACTACCTGCAACCATTAGACCGTGCCTTCTTCAAATCACTGAAACAGAAGTTTTACGAAGCCTGCAGACACATGATTTTAAATAATCCAAACAGGAAACTTAACAGGCTGCAGTTTGGAAGGCTCTTAGGTGAATCTTGGGGAAAAGCAGCAACAGTCGACAATGCGGTCTCAGCATTTAGAGCAACTGGAATACTTCCATTTAATTCGGAGAAAATTCCAGACCATGCATTTTTGTTGGAGGAGGAAAAGTCTCTAGAACTAAGTCACATGCAACCTCAAGAACGGGTGGGTAACACAACTAACTCCCCACAAGCTGGATCATCTGGTGTTCAACGGAGGGCAATCACTCCGGACAACGTAATTGAACAGGAAGATATAACACCTGGAAAAGCATTAGAGGTGGTCTCACCTGAGCCAATAATAACTTCCGCTTTAAAAGAGTACGTAAGAAAGTAGTAAGTGGTGTTATTAATTCACCAGAATATATACAAGAGCGAAAGGAAGCTCTAGTAAAGAAAGAAGAAATAAGGAAGGCTAAAGAAGAAAAGAAGAGCTCTAAAGCAGAAAAACAAGAAAATAATACAAAAGCCAAGGTACAGAAAGAAGAAAATAAGAGAAAGGACAAAGAAAATAAACTAAAAACAACAGCAGGAAAACAAACTCAAAAGTAATAAAAACGTAGATGTAACTCATCTTCTTCAGATTCAGATGAGCCGATTTTCAACGACACTGCCAGTGAGGCTGAACATTTCAGCGACCTAGAAAACGAATGCGTGGAATGTAATGAAGATTATCGACTTACCGAGAAGAAAGTTGCCTGGATACAATGTACTATATGCCGGCGTTGGTTGCATGAGGACTGCACGTCTTATAAAAATACCTGTCAAACTTGCGGAATTAAACTTACCAAGCAAAAACCATAAATATAGTAGGGTCCATCTCTCCTGCCCTACGAAGTCCATCTCTCCTCGTAGGGGTAGGAGAGATGGACCATTTTTATATTTAATTTTCTTTTATTCTAAAATAACACTGTTCGCTAGGTTATTAGTAAAAATATATAAGTTAACAATTCGTTGCTCTATGTTGTGGCATTATTTTGAAAAGATTTTGTTAAATAATAAAGAAGTTGTTGCGTCTTTTTTAAAAGGTGGTCCAACTGTCCTCCCTTTACCCTATAAATAAATGGATTTAATTGAAGAACAAGCAAATTATCTACATGATTTATTTACATTACTATAAGTTCATGAGTACAGATATATTTACACAAATTTATACACATTTATTTACATACTTTTACAATTTTTGAGTTTCAGTATTGCTTGTTCGTTTTATTATGATACCACCAGCAAAAGGAATGAATGCATGATACTTTTTGTACCAGGTATAGTCACCGAAGAGTCAAATCTGTTTTTAGAAATACCCTGTTTTCTTCAATTTCCTCTTTAGAAGCATATTATACATATGTTTGAGGCATTGATGATTTGGCCCATTGATATAACCTCTCGGGTGTTGTTATGGCATTATTGGGCGTAGCCTGTAAACTTGCCCGTGTTGCCAGGCGTTTTAAGTTTCCGCCAATACCATCACACGGCCCTTTGTCATGTGAAGTGGCGTCAAAATAAAATTCTGCATCTGCTGTAAATTTTTTTTTGAAATAGGTTAAGTTTATAAAATTAAATCTATTTTTAAAGTGTTGGGATGCTCCATCGGTAATATATATATATATTTACTGGTAACTATGTTTTGTTCTTGAAGATGATGTAATATCTTTTGGTAAGTGTAGAAGGTGGCAGTGTCATGCTTTAAATCATCTGACACCATTACTACACTCCCGTGTTTCAATTCCTGATCTTGTTTATAATAATAAACAGATGTGAGGAGTGTCGTTTGATAATTATTCCAGTGGAATGACTGGGCAGCATCTTGTACAACAAAGCTGTAGTTTCAGCAAAATCGCACTGGGTAATAACGTCGCCTTCTAAAATGGTGTCCTTTAAGATTCTGAAATGTTTTTCTTGCTGTTCTGCTACAAAAGCATGAGGCTTTAAAAGATCCAGAGTTGAGCAAATACTGTCTACGAAATCATCTGATGGCTGAACTTGAGATGCGATAGTAAAACAATCCGTTCCGATCCATGTGTTGAACTGTGTATTCGTCACTTGATTCTCGTAAAATGTTTTTATAAGATGCAAGCGTTTCTAAAGATAATAAATCCATTCTTTTCGACCAGTTCTCTGGCTTTTTTTGCTTCCCATCTGGATGTATTGAACTCTTCAGCAAGCCGACGTTCACACCACGATTTTGGGACTACAGTGAGAATCATAGTTTTAGCGACACAGACGTTGACGGGTTATTAAACTTTTCTTTTAATTGTTTGAGTATTTCGCTGTCATTATCTTTCAAATTCTTGGTCTGTGTTGCTTTATTAAGCGGGTTTTCTTCAGAAGCATAGTAAGACCCTTGTGAAGTTTGAGTAGATAATTCGCTAGATTGACTGCATACGGCCACATCCTCGTCTGCAATTGGTGGCATTTCACGAGCAAGTCACTCTCTACACTGCTTACAAACGTAAAAGTTCTTGTCACTATGAAATGACTACTTTTCAGCTAATAGTTTAGTGAGTTTTCTTTTCCTTAGATTTTCTATGCACAGGTATTTTGAACGGATTAAAACATCTATCATTATACGGAGCCATATTACTAGTATGAAAAAGATTTAACAAGAAAATACGAAAATTACACACAAAACGTTCGTCACGCATCCGTTTGCCAAGCCACTAAGTAAAATAACGGCCAAATTTAAAAATAGAGCATCATAATTCCGTCTCTATTACTCGTTTAACGAAACTTTAGTGGTTGGGTTTGCGTGCAAAATATTTTACCTCAGAGGGATTGTAGAAGACGCTACGGAATATGAAATTACTTAAAACTACTCGCAGTAACTGACGCCAAGCGCTAGCATACCGTGGCATTGTTAACCGGTCTAGCTCCTAAACGACTTTTGTGCCCATTTTCAAACTTGGGGGGGGATGATCTTTAGACTATCAGGTATATTCGAAAAAAAAATAAAGCTGGTCCAACTTTGTTAAAATTGCTTTAAAAAAATTGTATGCATTTTTTTATAAAAAAAATTTTTTACTATTTTAAATATTTAATTAAAAGGCTTTAACAATTAAGTATTTGTCCTACTACTTGTTTAATTCAGATACTAGTTCAAAAACTAGGTATTTCAATTCAACTAGCCTCAACTCAAAACTTCACAGTCCTGTAACTCGGTAATTAAAATGTTCAGTGCAAAAATATATCGGTATAACATAACCAAAAATTACTCAAATCGGAAACGTCGAGTTTTTTTAGTGGCTGGTTTGGCGTGAAATGCCCCAGTATTGAAATGACTGAAATACAATCGAAACATTATTATTTTTTATTCAACTTGACGCTGCAATGAAATTATCAAGTCAAGTGTAAAATTTAGGAGTATTCCCGCCAGTGTTTTGTTAATTCGATCATGGACTTTGTTTTGTTGTCAAAATGTTGCAGATCATTGTTTTGTAAAACAACCCATTTCGTTAAAAGTTTTTAAATAAAATTAATTGTTTTACAGTGACTGAGTAATGCTAATTGCAAAATTTTTATTTTGTTACCATTTTGTTGTTATTTTTTTCGTTCATGTATAAATTTGGTATTTAGTCATGATTCGTACACAACAAGGATATAATTAATCTTTTTCGCTGATTTTCTTCCACTTAGGTTGTCACATGTAACAAGAAGTTAACAACAATTATGAATTGAAAATGTAACGTAAATAGGGGTTGAACTATAACTCAGTGGGAGGGTGGGTTGCGAGATGTTTGTCAATAACAATCGATAAATTCGACTTACCTTAAGACGGTACCGTCACAAATCTGTTAAAAGTTAACACAACACACAAAAATAATATAAAATATAAATAAAAAAAGCTCGTTACAAAGTAAATCTACAAGATTTGTTGCAATTAGATCAAGACATAAATTTACCAAAATTAACAAAGTTTATACGGGATTAACATTACTGAAATAGTGAATTGATCACGTGATCGGCAATTTTCATTAATAAAACGACTTATCTAATTAAATGTTATCTGCGTTACACTAATACAAATTTAATCGAAACAATGTGACAAATACAAAATTTTATTCTTCTAGTGACTTTTATTGAGATTGCCGGATCAGAAAAATTTCCCCATTAGGGGCATTTCTTTCTTTTTGATCTGTCTGTTAAACGTGCTACATGAACATCATCTGAAATTCGAACAGCTACACATGTATTAATTATATAAAAATATAAACCTAAGTAAAAGCATCCTATACAACAAAGAAATAAGTTTTCACCTCCTGTTCGTGTGTGAGTACACTTTTACTTTTTAATGAAGTATTACAGTTTTCTATCAATTGCAGACACCTTTT
Organism: Abscondita cerata; assembly: GCA_030710515.1. Lineage (NCBI taxonomy): Eukaryota > Metazoa > Arthropoda > Insecta > Coleoptera > Lampyridae > Abscondita > Abscondita cerata. The sequence continues at coordinate 267,059 of JALBCR010000436.1, read as the reverse complement.
TTTTTCTCTCTCTTCGCTTTCTCCTGTAGGTCTGTCTGATGGTAGTTATGCTGGCGTATAGATAATAATCCGAAAATTACTTAATATAACAAAGCTGTGTCTGGATATTATTAATGAAGGTCGCCAGCGTTGGAATTTAAACCTACGTTGGAGCCCCTTACGTTGCCAAGGACACCACACAAGATAATACTGTTATCTGGTTCATTGTGAGCACGTCCAGCAACTGTTATCAATTCGAAGTCCATCTTGTCTTCCTTCTTCGCTGGAAACTAAGTACTGTCTGATTTGGATACCAGAGCTGTCACACCTATGTATTAACGTTCGAACACCGAAAACTTCCTATGTACAAGCTAAGTTGATTCTTTTTATGCATGTTATTCATTATTTTTGTCGCGTTTGTATGTACTCGTACTACGGCTGTGAATTTAACAAAATACCGTTTGCAATGTGTAACGAATCTCTGTAAACTTGAAAGATCTTTCAAAGTATTGCTAAATCGGGTTGCGCTGCAGCTGCCCCTACAAGGGTATTACAGCGGTCAAAAAATAGAATCCGGCGACGATGGTGTTGTATCAGCTTGCGGTACAATTACTGTAAATAGAATGGTCAGTATTCAAAAAGGGAGGTTTAAGGTTATTTAAAAGTAAAACATGTGACGGTATTATTTCACCAATAATTGATTTATAAACCAATTTCTCCCTACAGTATAGACAGCAGTGTTTACACTCATGAGTTTGAATATGAATTTCTGTATTGAAAAATCTTCTGGGGATTTTAGTTATTTGAAATTACTAGTTCCGACAATTTATCTTCATTTGCTCGCAAAAAGTACCTTATTTCCTATTTGCTGACTGTCGTGAAAAGGTGTCTATGGAAAATGTTGTCTAAAAATTGAACAAATAGACATGTGCTTTGTAGTATCGTTTGAAGTAAAATCATCCCATTCAAATTAGGGAATAAGTCTTCGACTACTATTCCTGTCTAACTACCTTTTTTACTTTCATTTGTTTTAATAAAATATTTGCTATCACGGATTCTATCAATTGCAGACGCCTTTTTTTTGGTTTTCCTCTTTGTCTTCTTCTGCTGGTCACTTCAGACGTACTCCGTTTTGAATTAATCAATGGATCCTTAATTATGGTTATGCTGGCAAGGATAATAATCCAAAAATTATAAAATACCGAAGTGGTCTGGTATTTTCACCAACGTTGGAATTTCAACCTACCTTGGAACCTCCTTCTGGTCAAGGACACCACCCAAGATAAGCCTGTTATCTGGATCTTTGTGAGCAGCCCAGCAACTGTTATCAACGGAGTCCTTTTCTTTATTGGATAATAACACACTAGATTTGGATACAAAAGCTGTCACATCTGCCGATTAACTGTCGAACACCGAAGACTTCCTATTTTATACAAGCTAAGTTAATTGTTAATTCTTTTATGCATGTCATTCATAAATTTTGTTGCGTTCTATATACAGGGTGGGGCACTATCAACGAATTATTCTGTACCACGAAAACGACAAATAATGCAAGAAATCTTAAGGCATACATATATCGAGATTATTTGAAACCACATTTTAAAAATATTTTCCATTGTACAGGGTGCTCCAGAAACTCGTACTATATCAAAGTTGGGTTTTTAAATGGAACACTGTATTTTTTTCTATTTTTGAATTGTATGATACAAAATAATCTATGTTCTTTAACATGTCCCTATACCAACTTAGATCCCTTTCTGAGATCATTTGATCTTACTTGATTTACAGATAAATAACTTTCAGATAAATAAGAACAAGCAACTTTGGTTTACACCACCTTCCTAAGAGCCTTCAACATCTCTTTGAAATAGTATTCAAAAGTTTGTTAAGTGCTCTAATAATAATTTACAAAGCTTAATTTTGGTGATTTATCATGGCGTTACAATACACCAATCAAGAATATACCGATATGCTATTCGTATTTGGATTTTATGAAGGAAATACTCTAGAATGTGTTAGGGTGTATTCTGAAAGGTTTCCAAATCGTTGAGTACCAAGTCACCCAACGTTTGCTGCCGTTGAGCGACGTCTTCGAGAGACCGGTCGCTTTGCTCCTGCAACCGCTGATTATGGAAAGCAGCGTTTTGTAAGGGTTCCTGAAGTTGAAGAAGATCCAGAAATAAGTACTAGACGAATAGGTAGGGAACTAGGAGTATGTAATAATGTGGTCCACGCAATAATTAGAGAACAGTTGCTATATCCATATCATAAAATAACAGTTCAAGTTCTTTTAGAACATGATTTTGAAATGCGTTTGGGTTTTTGTCGATTTGTTAATAGGCAAAGAGAAGCAGATTTAAACTTTAGCAACACTATTTTGTTAACTAATTCCCCAGCACGTTTATGGCGTTGAAAATCCGTATGCCCTAAAGATAAACCATTTTCAACGCGAATTTAAACTTAATGTGTGGATTGGAATAATTGACGATTTTATTGTTGGTCCTGTTATTCTTCCTCAAACATTAACGGAGTCATCTACTTGCAGTTCTTACAAAACACATTGCCAGATTTGTTAGACTAGTTACCTCTACAACTTCAGAGAGATATGTGGTACATGCACGATGGAGCCCCGCCACATTTTTCAGTTAATGTTCGAAATTACTTACATCTAGAATACGTATACCCAAACAAATGGATAGGGAGAGGTAATAACGCTCCTGTAAATTGGCCACCACGTTCTCCAGACTTAACACCAGCTGATTTTTTCTTATGGGGACATCTTAAGTCCGTGGTTTACAATACGCCTGTAGCTAATGAAGTAGAATTATGGCAACGTATTCAACATGCTATAAATGACCTTAGAGGTGATAGAGAAATTTTGCGAAAAGAACAATTTAATTTCCTTCGTCGTATAAATCTTTGTATGCGTGTAAATGGAGAACACTTTGAACAGTTTTTGTGACATTATTTGTGTTCATTTATAGTTACTTAATCTTTTAAATGATTTTGTGTAAAATAATCAAATGAGGATTATTAAGATACAAATTTCGCAAAACCATTAGAGTATTCAATTTTTGAGTGCCGTTTTTGTAGAAAATGCAAAATTCATAGAAAAAATCACAGGCGAATGGATTAGATTATTCTTTTTTCAAATGCACCAGCATAGGTAATTTTTTTTGTTTTTCTCGAGAACGAATAAAATAAGAAAATTTTACAAGAGACATAATTTGATCGTTTTTGCATACTCTATGAAACAAAAATTATTTCGTGCCTCTACTACAGAGAGTAAAAAAATTATGTTAATTTTCTCAATGGCCACGCGTGTTTCATTCACTTCCGGTATTAGAATATTTTTGTAATTTTCTAAAACATTCGTCCAATAACATTAACTAACTATGTCAAATCTTATTAAAATCGCATAAACCATTTTAAATTTATAATAAAAAACGATTTCAAATTTTTAACTTCAGCGCCCAAACTAAGCTACTTTAGACTAAGGTAAGTTCACTTAAATCGGCTTTATTTTTGTCTAAGGAATATGTGGTAGGCTTGTGTAAAGACCTTTTACAGACCTGTATTTTGCTATTAATTCTAAATGATATTATCTATTTGTGTGTCTATGTATTTCTATGTGTGTTAATTGAAATCTAGTCACTATAATGATATACATATTTCTATCAAGGTGGCGCCTTATAAATTCTTCGTGCAGTGTGAAAGCCTTCATTTCGAACAATTCTCAATAAGCCCACGACCACTTCCAGCTAAGAGGAGCTGCCGGCAAGGTCTTCTAGCACTGCTATATTTTTGAGTTTGTTTACCAATAAACCGTAACAACCAAGGGTTCGTACTAAAGTCGGAGACGGTAGCATTTGGGGTTAGAAATAAATCTATTACCTCAGGTTCTTTCGTGCGAATAGAAGCCACCCAGCAAGAAGCCCGATGGGGAATCTAGAACCCCACACGACCCCCAAAAATAAAAACTCTATTATGTAAGATGTATTTTAAAAGATTTAGGAAATTATTAATTTCAAGTTAAATTTTGAAGATGATTTGGAAACACCAACAAATTTTGTATCCACTTGAAAATGTTATTGAAATGTTGAGAAAGGGAATATAATCAAAAAACTAAATTCAGAACAGCAATAACTCTAGTAACTTTAATATTTAACATTAATGTGATTATGGATTATCCAAGTGGTGTAACGGTATACGCTATGTGAGTATGTCGCATATAAAATACATTAGGTTTAAGAGAGAGAGGAGATGTAGTGATAAGAAAAGAAGGGGGTCGCGCGCTGAAGCGCCAGAAAAGGGGACTTCATGAAAGGTGGTCGGTAAAGAGAGACGTATGAAAAATAATAAGTGGTGTTGATTGTGCCGAGCAAAAAATAATTTATTGTTGAAAAAAACAACAATAAATTGGTGCAGCGAGAATACTGCTGGAAAAATAATAGAAGACATCGACGCCGACGCCGATGCCAGTACCATTCTTCACTGCTGAGAAGAAGAAGAAGACGTCTCCGACTACTACAGCGATTGCATTGATAGATGCGCGTTGCATTGAAAAAAGGTTAGATAATAATCACCTTTCTTTTAGTACTTTTAATGTCTGTTCTGCAAGTTTACGTTGTTTAGAATTCTATTTTTGTTACATTTATATCACAAATTTTGCTGTTCCCCTCAAAAATTCGTAATATTTAATGAATAAATATTCTCTTACGTTAATCTGTTTATACATAAATTCCCTACAAGTCCTGAGAAAAAGAACCCTGTTAAAATTTCTATTAAATTAACTATTAAGCAACAAAACAGTTACAAATGGCGTCCAACGTGAGGCACGAAGGTGAATTTATGTACTAATTGATAACGATAAAGAAAGAAACTGAGTGCATTTGGAAAATTTGTAATTTGAGGCATTATTTTATATGTTTGTACGCGAAAAAAAAAATTGGTTTTTACACATAGGTATCTATTGGTTCAATACACGATTATTGAAAGAAATTTTACGTAAGGTTATAGAAATTCTCATAATTTGGACATTCATGCATTAACAGGACGAACTTATTTTTACTGGTGGTAATTATAAATGAATCTGACCCTGACTGCAAATAACTTTTTGTTTTGACTACTGCAAATTGATAACGCGCGTAATCGCTATACACCTCAATTGAGTCGAGATTGCATTCACAGTAAAAGCTGAATTGTTTATTTTATTTTTGCACGTTGAATGTTGTCATTATTCTCGGGTTGAAGGTTGAATACTCGGTTTTTATGTTTTATGTATTAATGTTACTGCGTACTGGTAAAATCAAACCCGCGAAAGAATTAAAACCAAAATGGATAATTCGAGCGAAATAAATGTTGCAAAGGAAGATGCGCGTACGGAAACTCCTAACTTAGCAACCGTGTTGGAAATTTTAAATTCAATGAAAGCTGATAACATTAATACTAATATAAATACATTAAATACAATGAACATAACGAGTACTAACATCATGAAAGAAATTAAGGAAACAAATAAAAAATTGAAGAGTCGAGCAGATTGCTAAAAAGCGAAATTTTAGGTATCATTGATGCTAATGCAGGTAAACAAAATGAAAAATTGAGCAACTCGAATTAAAAACACAAAGCTATTTTCAATCTAAGATCATTCCATTGGAAAATAAAGTGAGTCAATGTGAAGAAGAAATAATAGAAATAGATAAAAACGTCAACAGTTTAGGACGAACGGTTGAATTGATAGACATTGAGTTAAAAGATACATCATTAAATGTACAGTTGTTAGAAGCAAAGGTGAAGGACATACAAATTCAACCATCGGTAACCGGATTGCGTGCGCCCATTATTGTTCAACAAGCAGAAGAGAAACCGAAATTTGATCCGGTGAGACGGTCCACGCACCCTATTAAATTCTTAAAAAGATTGGAAAACTATTTAAAGAAACTTGGAATGGTGGACAAGATGAGTGCAGCCATTGAAGCACTAGAAGGAGATGCTAGATTATGGGCAGAAAGAAACGAAGAAAAGTGGGGAAGTTTTGAGGAATTCAAAAGGATTTTGTCAATTATTATTGGTCACAGGAGGAGCAAGAAAAAGTAAGAGCTGCAATTTACGAGCCGAGGCAAATGAGTAGAAGAAGTGGAAGTTTCTCGCATCACGTGTGGTTTTGGGTAGACAAAACCCAACACTTAGAACCAGCCATACCAGAGAAAGTGTTAGTGAGCGCTTTAAGCAGGCACTTTCCATATGAAGTAGAAACAGCCTTGATCTCAGCTCGAGTAACGACCATTGACGAGCTACTAGAAGTACTCAAAGGACTGGAAAACAGAAACGAGAACCGGCAACAACGACAAGGAGAAGTGTTCCAAAGAAGAGATAGCTGGAGGAAACCAGAGAATAGAAACCATGAAGAACCAAGAAGAGTGAATCGTGTTGAATGGCATAACCACACTTCAACAACTCGAGGTTGTAGGCGTGGAAGAGGTACTTATCGACCGGTCGCGCCCGACCAAGAGAGTGAAGAAGAAGTGGAGCTTTCGGAAAACTAAGTAACCCGCGGCAACGAGCTCCAACTGCCGCAAATAGGGGAACGGAGGAGCAAAATAGGCATGTAAATTACGTAAAATTATATTATCAATCACTTAAACCCAATGTAAATAATATGAATGCTATTCAGAGTCTAATGAAAAAGAACTGGTAGCAAATTATGTCCCTCAAATTGCCGGGAAAATAGGAATCATGGTACAGCCACTGTTAATTGATACCGGAAGTTCTGTGAGTGTCATATCGTCTAATTTGTTTGATGAAATTTTGAATCAAAATCCAAATACGTTGATTTTACCCGCTGTAGGTCTGTCAATACAAGGCGTCACCGGACGAATCAGTAAGGTCAAGAAGCAGGCGTTATTGCCTGTTGAAGTTGGGAGTTCAGTACAGAATATTGTGTTCCTAATTGTTGAAAATTTGCACATCCCAGCGATACTTGGAATGGACTGGATGATTGCAAGAAAAGCCAAGATTGATCTAAAGAAAAACAACTGGAGTTTAAAACAGAAACAGAAGAAATTGTAGTACCATTCATGGAAAACCAAGAAATTGAAAGGGAATCATTACAATTGACTTTAGCGGGGAATGTAGAAATCGAAATTCAGGAAATGTCAAGGTTCAGAGAAATGGTAGATGTAGATAAGAGTAAAAGCAAACCGATTGAAGGTATCCCGGAAATAATAGTTGAAACTAGAGATCGATGGAGGAGAGAAACACCAGTAGAAGCACAAGATTTTAAATGCCATATTTGTCCTGCTAAATTACCTTTTAAAGAAGTACTTGAAAATCATATGAAAAGTCACAAAGTGAAGACTGTCAATGTAACGGAGGTGAGAAATAAGGAAGGTTGTCTCATTGATAGGTTAATTGAAAATCACCGAGAAGCTTTTTCGACCGTACCAGGATTATGCACGGTTTACGAGTGCAAATTGAACATGGGAGATACAACAATTTTTGTACAAAAATCGTACCCAATCCCATATTCAAGAAGAATTGAGGTGGAAAAAGAACTGGAAAGGATGCTCAGTTGGGGGGTAATAGAGCGTTCAGACTCACCATTTTCTAACCCGATAGTAGTAGTTCAAAAGAAAGACGGGTCTATTCGGTTGTGCCTCGATGCTAGGCGCTTAAATAAATGTATCATTCCCGATCGCGAATCACCGCCTATTATAGAGGAATTGTTGCAAAAGTTTCATGGAGTAAAATATTTATCGTCATTAGACCTCACTTGCGGTTATTGGCAAATCCCACTATCAAAAGAATCACGCAAATATACAGCATTCCTAGTAAACGGACGCAGTTATCAGTTTCAGGTTCTACCTTTTGGACTAAATATATCAGTAGCCGTTTTTAAAAAATGTTTAGAGCAGGTGTTGGGGCCAGAAGTATTAACGTTTGCGACGATTTATGTAGACGACATACTAATTACGTCAAAAGAACTGGTAGAACACGAAAGTCAATTGAACATGATTGTTTCACGCTTAAACCGCGCAGGAATGACAATTAAGCTAAACAAATCTGAGTTTTTGCGGAACAATATTAAGTTTTAGGTCATATCATTAGTCCTACAGGAATTGGAGTGGATCCCGAAAAATACAGGTCATTCAGAGATTTAAAGAACCAAGAAAAAGAAGGAATTACAATCATTTCTCGGATTTTGTAATTTTTATCGGCGGTATATAAAAATCTATCGGAGCTAGTTAGTAACCTAACTCCCTTGTTGGAAAAAATAATAAATGGGACTGGAACAGTAACCATCAGAAGGCGTTTTTAGCAATAAAAAACAGTTTTATTAATGCGATTAGTTTAGCTCATCCCGACTTTTCAAAACCATTTGGGATAGCAACAGACGCTTCTACGCAAGCAATTGGGGCCCATTTATTCCAGGAGCAGGACGGTGAATTCAAAACTATTGCTTTTGCCAGTCGTACTTTATTGAACGCGGAAAAAGCATATACCATAACGGAATTAGAGTTATTAGCAATCGTGTTTGCATGTAAAAAATTTAGGAGTTATGTGTTGGGATATCCCACCTTAGTGATGACAGATCATAGAGCACTAGAATTTTTATTTTCTTGCAAATTGACGAGCGCGAGATTGATCAGATGGTGCATGTACTTACAAGAGTACCAGATCCAAATAAAGTACTGTAAAGGTAAAGACAACCTAGTGGCGGATTTTTATCGCGTTATAACTATGGAGGTGAAAAGAAGAAACAACCATTGACAGTAGCTGCATTGGGCAAGGAGTCAAAAATGACTTGAATAAAATTTTGAAGAATTTAAAGGAAGACCAAACGGAAGACACCCAAATGAAATGGCTAAGAAACGAGTTAATCACGAACGAACATGGGAAGCGTGAGGAAGTTGCTAGAAAGTATTTGATACATGAAGACCTTTTATTTAGGAAGAGTAAAAGAGGCGAGGAGTGGTGGCTAATTTGTATACCGGAGAAAATTGTATCCGATTTAATATGGGAATACCACAAATTGTACGGGCATTTTGGGACCAATAAGTGTACTGCGCTTATAGAAGACACTTGCTATTTTCCGAGTGCCAGGAAAAAGATTGCAAAACTAGTGTCGTCGTGTGACCTTTGTCAAAAACTAAAATTTATAATAAGCAGCAACAAGGTTTGATGAAAATGTAATGGCACAAGAACCATTAGAATTGGTATCAGTAGATTTATTTGGGCCGTTGCCAGTAGGAAAAGGGGTGTAGCTTACATTTTTGTAGCACGAGATGTATTTACGAAATATCTCAAAATGTATGCAATCAAGAAGGCAAATGCCAGAACTCTGGTCAATAAGATTATGAATGATTTTATCCCCACGATTGGTAAGCCAAAGCTATATTATCGGACCATGGTACGCAGTTTGTCAGTACTTGTTGGAAACAAAATTTACAGCAGTTGAACATAAAAGTAGTGTATTCAGCGGTATACCATCCCCAATCTAATCCCGTAGAGAGGGTTATGAGGAGTTGGGTAGATTATTTAGGGCTTATTGCAGTGAGAAACATACTAGCTGGCCCTTGTATATCGATAGAATCGAAAAGTGGCTTAATTGTACCGAAAATGAATCGACCGGTTTTACCCCCCATGAACTTTTAAAGGGAGAACGTCCTACTCAACTTATTGAATCATTAATTTCGTTTCCGGTACGTCAGGATTTAACGCTAGATACGAAAATTTTAGTAGCTCGGGAGATGTTTCAAAAGTCGGCAACTAAGCGTAAGAATAAACATGACAAACAAGTTAAAGCAGTCAGATTCAAATCTGGTGATTTAGTTTTAAGTAAAACACATTATCAATCATCCGCGATTGATAAAACACTTAAAAAGTTTTTCCATCTGTATGAAGGTCCATATGTAATAGTTAAAGAGTTAGGTATGAATTCCTACGTGTTAAATGATCCTGTTACGAACCAATACAAAAGTACCCAAAACGTAGTAAACCTTAAACCGTACATTAAAGCCGGGCCCAGGTATGGCAACAAATATAAAGTTCTGCCCGTACTTGAAGTGAAAGAAACTGTAGTAGCTTAGATTTAGGTTGTAAAATGTACATATGTTTCGTCTATAGCACTCTTGTAAAGAAAAAAAAGTTTATTCATAAGTTCATGGCATGTATTATTCATAAACATTTTGGGGGTACTGTAACGGTATACGCTATGTGAGTATGTCGCATATAAAATACATTAGGTTTAAGAGAGAGGAGATGTAGTGATAAGAAAAGAAGGGGGTCGCGCGCTAGAAGCGCCAGAAAAAGGGACTTCATGAAAGGTGGTCGGTAAAGAGAGACGTATGAAAAATAATAAGTGGTGTTGATTGTGCCGAGCAAAAAATAATTTAATGTTGAAAAAAAAAAACAACAATAAATTGGTGCAGCGAGAATACTGCTGGAAAAATAATAGAAGACGTCGACGCCGACGCCGATGCCAGTACCATTCTTCACTGCTGAGAAGAAGAAGAAGAAGAAGACGTCTCCGACTACTACAGCGATTGCATTGATAGATGCGCGTTGCATTGAAAAAAGGTTAGATAATAATCACCTTTCTTTTAAGTACTTTTAATGTCTGTTCTGCAAGTTTACGTTGTTTAGAATTCTATTTTTGTTACATTTATATCACAAATTTTGCTGTTCCCCTCAAAAAATTCGTAATATTTAATGAATAAATATTCTCTTACGTTAATCTGTTTATACATAAATTCCCTACAAGTCCTGAGAAAAAGAACCCCTGTTAAAATTTCTATTAAATTAACTATTAAGCAACAAAACAGTTACAGTGGTTATGATCAGTATACTCGAAAGTTAGTTCACGGAGTAGGTATTGATCCCGAGTTTTTCAACAAGCCGTATTCAGTACGAGTGGAATTGCCATTTTAACACAATTTTTCGGTTCTGCAATACTTTATTTTAAAATAAGTCCTTCGTAACGATAAAGTCATTATTTTTCGAGATATTTAAAGTCAGATATATGGCTACACATCAGCATCCAATACTCAATTGAAACGTCAATGAGGCATTAACAAATAAACATAATGTAATTTTATTGAAACTTATTGAAACGAATGTAGATACATTCAACATTTAAATGTTGAATCCACTTATTCGTTTCAATAAAGTTCAGCAAATAATATTCTATATTTTTGTTAGTACCTCATTGATGTTTCATTTGGGTATTGGATGGCACCAAAACACGGAGCATAGACCTAACTTAACTCTTCACTGGGTGCCGGTGTCGATGCAGTCAGTTTGAAAGCGCCAGAGGGTATTGCAAATTGCATGGCTTGGCTCACTCTAAATCGACTAAAAATATGCTATATTATGCTACATCTAGACAACTTGTCTTATTAGGCAACAAAGCTATTCATTAATTACTGATAGGTAAGATATCTCTTTTGTGGACCAATCCCACGACTGCACATTTTTTATTATTGAAATTAAAATAGCTCGAACTTGACTATAACGCATAACACTCCACATTCCATATATCGCAACTTGAAAGGTGATCTTCATAATGAGTTTGTTGGGATCATGTTTCTGTGCCTGACTAACAGTCTATACATACTATACAAGTAGAGAGTAGCATTTCGATTTGCGATGCGATGCCCCCGCCAGTTTGCCTAACAAGGCGGGAAAGTACTGCATCACGGCTGGCTTTGGATAAGTTCGGTGGTCGAGCCTCTCTGGGAATACCGACGTGTTTATCTACACCTGTCACAACAACGGAAAATGCTGCTGGCTACTCTACATCTTCAAGTCCAATTTATGCATTTGAAGTAAGCATTATCGCTACAGATATAGGCACAATTTCGGATGCCTTTTTTTTCAAATGAAAAGATTTTAAATGCACGACAATCATTTGAATTAAAACATAAAACCATAAACGATCTGTTTGTTCCTGATGAGTCATTTGTGTTTCCCACGACTGACTACAAACAAAAAAAACTTAAATTTCAAAAATGTTGGTTACATAAATGGCCTTGGTTGGCGTACTCAAATAGCAAAGATGGAGCATATTGTAAGTTTTGTGTTTCATTTGGCAAAGAGTATGTGAGAAAAAGATCTAATCAGAAAATTGGCACACTAGTTGGAACACCATTTAGAAAATGGAAGGATGCGATAAAAAAATTCAACAACCATCAAAATTTAGAATAACATAAGTTTTCTTGTGCAGCTGCAGAAAGCTTTTTGAAGATTGTGAAAGGAGAAAAAGAAGATGTCATGACATTGCTTGATACTAAGCGAAGAAAATAACGGGAACAAAACAGACCCGCACTGAAACCTATAATAGACACAGTTATTTTTGTGGAGAAAATGAAATTCCTGGTACTATTGCGATTGACAAACCTGTAAGTAAAGAAGGAAAATTTCGGGCTCTTCTTAGATTTAAAGCATGCACAGATGAGAAATTGAAGTCTCACCTATTAGAAAGTGCTCGCAATGCATCCTACATCAGCCCAGAAACGCAAAACGAGATAATTAAGATTTGTGGAGACCTGATTCAAAACAAGTCGTAACATCAATAAACAACACCGATTGTTTTTCAATTTTAGGGATGAAACTTTGGATATTTCTGGTAAAGAACAATTTTCTCTATGCATTAGATATCTAACTAATGATCCTCAACCAGTTTTGAAAGAAGATTTTTGTGTTTTACACATATAAATGACTTGTCGGCAGAAAATATTTCTAAGATAATTTTAGAAATCTGCAACAGTTTAGGACTGAACATGAACAAAATAATCGGCCAAGGATATGATGGCTGTGCTAAGTGAATCAATGAACGTACCTTCCAATACAAAAAGCTTTGGTGTAGTTGGAGAGGTAACAAACCTTTTTAGAAACAACGCGCTTGCCAGTGACTTTCTGAAGAATAAAATAGCACATCTGGAAACTGAATCCAAAAAAACACGTTTGATAGGTTTATGCCAAACTGGATTTGTCGAACGTCAAGTTGCAATTAATGTCTTTGTTGAACTTTTTCCTGCCATTGTGGAAACATTAGAAGAATTATCTTCAAGTGAACGATCTGTGTCTACTACTGCTTCGACTCTTCTTAGTTCTGTAGAAAAGGAAGTTTTATATTGGGATTATTTGTTTGTGAATTTGTGTTTAATCTCACCCTTCCACTGGCTAAGTATCTTCAAAAGCCAGGTATTGAGTTATCTTCAGCTCTCAAGTATACAGACGATATTTTATCTTTTCTAAAAAATATTCGAGAATCCCAAGAAGAAGAAGAACCCGGTAATTACATTGAGCAATTTACTGGCTTGTATAAGAAAGCAGAGACAATGATGGAAAACATTTTCAGTTCCAAAATTGAAGTACCCCGTCAAGTGTTGAAGCAAACCCAGAGAGATAACGTACCTCATAATACCGCTGAGGATTATTATAGAAGGTCGATGTTTTTACCGCGCCTAGACAATTTAATTCAAGGACTTGAAAAAAGATTTGCTAAGAATAGAAATATCTTGGAAGCGTTTAACATTTTACTTCCAAAAAACAGTAATCGCGCTCAGATTGAGAAGCTTAAACCCCTTAAATTATTTTATGAGGGAAAAGCTTCAGAAGCAGCTATTGAAAATGAGTATATATTGTGGTGTCATAAATGGGGGAAAATCCGCACAAGAAAAGAGACCTCAAAGGATTCTGTCAATTTTAGATGAGTGTGATGTGAATCTTTATACAAACATCAAACAAGAATAAAAAATTCTCTTCAAAACTCAATGGAGAACGAACGACTCAACGGCCTTGCTCTAATGTCTATTCATTACCCAGTACCGTTCACGGCAGAGGAAATCCTTGATGAAATGGCAAAGAATCCCAAAAGAAAAATCCTCTTATGAAGAAATCTCAGAAGGTAATTTAAATTAAATTCCTTTGTATGTTGAATTAAACAAATCTGTTTGTCTTTAATTTATTATTCAGGTGGCATTAAAAAAATATATGGTTGTATTACTAGTATGGCATATCTGTTTATTGTTTCCTGTAGATTTCGTAGATATCCAAAAAATTCATGTGACCAAATTGTTTTTGTTTATCTATACTGAATTAAGTTATGAAAGATAGTAATACTAGGGCCTCATTGATAGTATGAGTTTTGATTTTGAAAATAAAATTAGAAAACGTAATTATTATTATTGGATACTCGAAACATTATTACCTCCTATTTTTAAGTACTGATATTTGTAAAAAATAAAATTTAGGAATGTGGATAGAGGTGTTCAAAACATGATCATAGAATGAAACAGCATGCTTTGCGTGTAAATTTATCAAAATATCATTTGAGTGTGGTCATGTGGACAGCCCCCAGCAGAATTCTGGCTACGTCACTGTTTTCAATTTTCAACAAAACATTACATTTTATCCAAGTGATTTGGGTTAAATCTAAATATTTTGAACTTAGAATTCTACAGTTAAAATATTTCAATTATTTATGATACACCCTGTGTAACTTTAAACGAAAAGCCACCACTGAAACGATTGCATGAGGTTGGTGGTTCTCGACTTGAGCTCTTAGTCAGAGGGTAACGATGAAATTAAATGAGCCTCATGACTGCGCGACATGTCGTTGATAGTACAGATTCTCGTCTCAAAAACAGTTTTCCGTCGCGAGAGTAAAATGTGTCAATGGACCTTCTTGGTGAATGTGTTTTAAAATGAAATTTATAAACGAAAAATATTGCATAAATTATAAACAATTTTTTTATGAAATTTAAACAATTTTGGAGAAAAATAGCAGTTGAAACGTGAAAATCTCAATTCTCTGTGCTGTAGGTAAAAGTAAATTGAGTATAAATTAAGTTTCATTTGGTGTTTTGTTATCGAACACAAATTAGTTATGTACATTTTACAAATCCTTCCTCTACAACATAGGAAAATCGTCGAAATAATTTAGAACTACTTTGTACATATTGACATAATAGTCAAACAGACAATAGCAAGTACGTGACAATGAAAGATTAAATCACGATCAATGCCATGGCACTGAAATGAGCACGTGCATTGTGTGTACATTGTTATCAATTTGTTAGTTTATTGACATTAAGTTCTACCAACACTCGAATTGTATAGAAAAATTAGAAAACGAACTCGAACACGACTGAAATGCTTTGTTAAACTTATTGATTATTGTTGTAATTTCATTTGACAGAAAAAAAGTATGCGCTTGAGCCACCGAAGTAATGATTATCTTTTGGAGCACTCAACGTTTTATATTTATTTAAACCCGGGGATCTGATACACAAAATTAAGTTAGAAAATATTTTGCTCGATGGTTGTAATCTGCATATTAAATAAATAATCGCGCAACTTTTGTCTCAATTAACAAAGTTACTGTTTTCAGCATCCCCAGGGCACAGAAATGAAAATGAAAGTACACGCCTCACTCCAATGGGTTTTATCAAGTAATAAATGTATATTAATCAAGTCAAAACAATGTGTACTTTAATAAAATAGTCGCGAGCTTAAATTTAATGTTTCTCATTTTATTTACAACTTCCATGGTTTAAACCGCCCGAGATGGTGTCTATGTGATGTTGCTACGTAAGTATCTCATTAATCTAGCATGAGCAAAATAAAAATGGAATTTTTGAATTCAACCCTCTTAAACGCTGCAGTAATTATTGTAATTTAAAAAGGAATTTGGAACAAGCACCAATTGAATTGAATAATTCATTGCATGTAAATTTAGATAACCTTATAGAGTGACTCATAATAAATTAAAACGGCATTTAGATACAGTTTCAATTGTAGAAGCAAATGTTTACGTTACTTGAATACAGAAAATTTCAATTTAGTTGCAAGGACTTAGAGAAATCCTTTGGCAGTGTTCTCGAGTGTGTTATCTACGAATCTTGCCAAGAACCTTTAATTTTTAAAACAAAAACTGTTGCGCTTAGTAGTACAGATATAATAAGCTTGTTGAACGTATAGTAGTAAATTTTACATTATCTATACATCATTTATGCAATCTTCAATAAGTAATGTAGCGTGTACACGTTAAATTATGAATGCTACGATATATACATTACGTGCTAAATTCCATCCCAGAACGCTATTTTGAAAAATAAATGCACAAAACGTTTCCAACTTTAAACACTTTTGTAATTACGACCTACAAACGTTTCTGAAACATCTAATAATAGAACTGTAATTTCTTCATTTGTATTTCAATTTTAATCATTAATCAGGAAATCATACCTGAGGTCATTCCAAGTTTATGTTTGCTGTCCTAAACTTTTAACAAAACTATTAAACATCCAGATTTTAGAGTACATAGAAATTTAGGTTCAAACTTAAGTACTTTTAGGTCTCTATATGAGATTCCATTTTATTGTGCAATATTCAGAATATTAAGGTTGCTAACTCAGCCACAGACTTTTACCATCAAGTCGGTGTTATTATTAGAGACGAGGATAATTTAGTAATCATGAGACTCTTCCTCTAACCAATTTATTCTTTAACCTCTTTTTAAATAATTTATTTGTTTAAGAACTACAGTTTATTATCAATTTTAAATCTTATCTATAAATATATTTTATTTTAACGCCCATTTTTCACCTTTTCCGACAAATTAGAGTTGGAATAGAATAGAATAGAATTTTTATTTATACGTTACAATTATAAAAATTATTTGTACACGTCAAAAAATAGCATGCACTCAAGAGCATACAACCGCCCAAGTAGTAAATAATCTACAGATAAAATATACAATATTATTGACACAGAACAGATATATCACAGATCATTCATTATTCACCGCAAATTTAAATTGAAAAAATTGATCAACTTCATAATAGTATATACTATTTTTTCTACTACTAGCCAAATTTAAGCGAAAAATAAAAAATAAACATTTTTCTTGTAAAAATCAAGTAGCACAGGAATGCAAATAAATCAAAAAGCATTAAAAGCTACATACGTTGATAAACCAACTGCAACTGATTCACTAAACACTTGTGTGACATATTTCACCTTCATTTTCTGAAAATTATTCGGAGTGATATGTAAATTAGTTGATTTAGGAGCCAATCGCAGCGGTTTAGATTTGTCTGACATGTAGAAATTTTAATGTCTTTCCAAGATGCTTTTGTTATTAAAGATTATATCGTATTTAATCAAGTTATTTTGCACCGACTTCAATAAATAGGAGACATCGTAGAAATAATAGATTTTCTTATCGTTTACGAGAAGGTTTGGTTTTTCAGGTGATACATATATTCTTTTAATTAGGCTTAGAAAATTTTACTACTGCCCTAACATTCGCACCGCATTGTAATTGTAGCTTTTCTATGCAGTCTAATACTATCGACTTCAATTTGTCACCTTTACATATCGTATTTGTAAAGATGTAGCACAAGGGTTGTTTAACTTTTTATATATAACTCTAACCATGATCACGTAGCAGTTTGAGCTGGCAAAAATTTAAAACCTACTTTAAAATTAACATTTTGGGGCTCGTAAAATATAATTTTAGTGAAAATTGTTTGTATTCCTCTATTTATCTCCTGCTTCTTAGTGGTTTATTTTTAAGTCCACTTGGGCTGTCACAATTTGTGCTCTGCTTTCGGGAAGTAATCGTTGGGAGATGTTAACTTCAATTGAAGTGCTTTCTTTTCACGTTGCAATTTAAGAATGTTCCTCCGTAATTTTCTTTACCTAAGAGTATTTGAGCTGCAAGCTTGAGTAGTTTTGGTATAGCTAGAGATGTTAACGGGCATTTATTGCTTCGCCAATATACCTTGCATCATTTGAATATTGGGTTTCAGAAATTGACACTTGTAATTCATTTAGGAATGGCAAGTGTTCACCACATACTCGTTAAGTTTTTAGAGTCGACATTTTTATGCAACAGATCGGACCTTCCAGATTCTGTTAACCATTCAAAATACCTACAACAAAATGTTTGTAATTTACTTAAAATTCTTGATGTAACTTAACTCGCCTGGTTAAATCTCCTTTGGGAACCTGAAAAACTGATTCTACCATCATATTTAATAAATAAATAAATTCAGGTTATGTATTTGCGGTTATGGGATGGGGGCGCGAATTTTAAACTAATGGCATTTTTTTATTCAAATAATTTTATCGTGTTAGGTAATTTTAAGCAGCAAATAAGTTAAAGATAATCTCCTGGATATACAAAATTATGTTTCACTCGTTTTTGTTAAACAACTATTCTTAGATTCTCAAAAATTTGAAATTGTCCATTATTAACCTAGGTCAACAATAGAAAAAATTATTAACCACTAATAGAGAAATTCAACTTCTCAGTTGGCTAGGAGACGCAATAATTGTCCACTTCACAGCTAGTAGTAGAAAAATGCATTATCTATTAAGATAGATTTAATTGCATATTTAAAGTTTTCAACATTCATTATTTTAACTGATTGAGGTAAACAATTGAATCAATTTAAATCAAAGTAATTAAAGCCGCATTCTGTTAGCTAGAAGTCTATAATACTCAATATTTATATCACAAGCATTTCTAGTAAAGTGCTCATAGATATCATTATTCAATGTATAATTGAGTCAGGTTTTTTTAACATAAAATAAGACAGTGACAAATACTACTAAACATGGAAAGTGAGTATTCGAGAATTGAATGAATTGATATTTTACGTCGGCTCTATATTTCAAATTTGGTCATAATGCGAATTACTTTCCTTTGGAGATCCAAATATACAAGATGAATGTGGTGCTTGACCCCGTGCTATCAAACCATACAAAATGGCGATACAAAATATGAGAATGTAGTACAAAGTCACTAGTACAGCAATTGGAACTACATCGACTAAATTTCTAATTAGACAACTTTTTTGTTAAAGTGTCAACATGTTTGACCCATTGTAATTTAGAGAAAAGATGGATGCCCAAATACTTAACTTGACGAGCGTAATCACCAAACACAGGTTTATGACGAAAAATCATATTTACTGTTTTATTGTTATTAAGTTTAAGTTTATTACTCCCAAACCATTTCAAGGTCCCCGCATGAGCATCCATCATTTGAGTATGTACCACATTCAGATCAGTGTTGGCCGTAATAATCGTTGTATCATCAAGTAAATAATATTAAATCATTTGCTAATAAGTGATTAACAATATCGTTTATGTATATTAGGAATAGAGTCGGCCCCAGCACTGACCATTTATGGAACCCCTCAAATTTACATTTTCCACCTTAGGAAGGTGTGTTATTTACAACTGTATATTGAGATCTATTATTAAATAACTAGCAATTGGGTCACAGCTGACTGTATTGAAATTGTAGTAACGTATTTTAATAAGCACTAAAAGCTAGCACGCAGTCAAGGCCTTCTGAAGATCACAAAACATTGAACCAACGTATTCCCTTATTTTTCTGTCTTTTCTATTATGACACGGATAAGTTGAACAATTGCATCCTTTGTACATTTGTTAGCTCCAAAACCAGATTGCCGGTAGTAAAATAAGTCGTATTTTTCCAAAATTTTGATGAATTTGTTTATTCATCACAGTTTCCAGAATTTTAGAAATTACTGGAACAAGAGAGATAGGTCTAAAATTATTAGGTTTAACTAACCCGCCCTTTATGGGTAGGAATTACTTTAGAAATTTTAAGGGACTCCGGAAACATTGACATGCCAAAATGGTCTTCACTTTTTTTATTTTTTATGTTATCAATAACATTTCTAACATAATTGAAACTAACTACTTTGAATGAGAATGGGGAAAAATCTCTTTTAGGCTTTATTTTGGTATTCAGGGTAACTTGAAGTATTGTTCAATTGACTTGAGATGTCAACTGGAAACATTTACGAAATGCTTATTTAACTTGTCAGCATCAAAACATATAGAATTAAAAAATTTTTATTTTTCTGTTAGAGTTTATAATATCCCAAAAAAGTCGCTGTTTTTATTGTGTGTTTTTTAATAATTGAACTGTAGTAGTTCCTTTTATCTAAATCTAAATTGCTCCTGCATAAAATCACCACTCCACCACGATGGGTGTTAAGTCTACAATAATAAGACGCAAAGTCATCTATGATGAAGTTGTCAACCTCATTAATTTCAAGGAAGTGTTCACACAAACAAATAACATCATATTTATTAGAAGTACTCACAAAATGTTTGAATTCCAGTAATTTATTTCTTACCGATTGAATATTTAATTATAATACGTAGAATCTTGGATGCTTTAACCCGCCAGCCGTAGACGAAATTAAATCTTGTTTTCTTCTGTTTTGTTTCTTTTAAATAAAAAACGACGAACACTTGTATGATTAAGCCAAATAGACTCATCCATAGCCTTTGGTAAATTTTCATTCGGAAATTGAAATTTTGAAGGATGAATATATATCCAGGTTTAATGATTTCAATGCTACACATTTGATTTCAGAAAATCTTGTCTTAGAAATTTAATCAAATCCTCTTCCCTGGTATTTGGGTCTAATCTGCCAACATGAGCCACTGTCTTAGCCCGACATGCCAACCGGTTAACATACTAATTTCCAAATTGTTATTACTAACAGTAACCCAATTATTTCTATTATTCCCACGGTTCCGTTTTATAACCATTGAGGCTCTAAGCTACAATCTGCCTAGGGGCCCTGTGCTACGTCGGAGAAAATTGATTCAATGTTTCTTAAACCGCCTTTTAAAAATTGAAAATTATAGTTTGTGTTGTTTTGAAAAGGTTACACTTTTCATTGGATGCATCTCTTGAACGCATTCTTGTAACAAAAATCAATTTGACTTTTTAGAAGAGTTAATATAATAGCTTATTGTATAATTAAATATAAAATAAAATTAAAAAAAAAAAAAAAAAAAAAAAAAAAAATTTTTAAAAAAAAAAAAGAATAAGAAAGTATTAAATAATAAGATTTTATAAAAAGGTTTTAAATGCGTATATTCTAATGTCTTAAAATATTTCTTTCAAAGTGTTTGTAATTCAATGATACACAACTTTTGTTTAATAATGTGATACGATAGTACCTACTGAGATATAAAAAGCAGCGAAAATTATGACATAAATTGTTGTGATTTCACCAGTCGATTATAAAAAAATGTTGATTGGGAATGTTAGAATTATACTTTTTTTTTTTTTATGACGGCGGGGTGGGTAGACGAGCATTGCCTAGGGCCGCGACATGAATAAGCCGGCGCTGATTATTCTTAATCGGTTTTTGCGTTTTTACTAACAGTAACCCAATCATTTCTTTCGGCCGCATCAGAATTAGTCATAACAATTGAGTCTTCTGAAACTGAGGCTACCGTGCACTTATTAGGCTGTGCTACTGTCGGTGGCGCTTGATCCAGATACTATGATTTTTAGTCTTTGGATTATTATTTGTTGTCCAGTAATATTTTGGGGGGGGGGGGGGGGGGGGGGGGGGGGGGGGGGGGGGGGGGGGGGGGGGGGGGGGGGGGGGGGGG
Source organism: Abscondita cerata (assembly GCA_030710515.1). Classification (NCBI taxonomy): domain Eukaryota; kingdom Metazoa; phylum Arthropoda; class Insecta; order Coleoptera; family Lampyridae; genus Abscondita; species Abscondita cerata. The sequence goes on along the minus strand of JALBCR010000436.1, from coordinate 245,609 downwards.
GGGGGGGGGGGGGGGGGGGGGGGGGGGGGGGGGGGGGGGGGGGGGGGGGGGGACCAAAAAAACCCCCCCCCAAAGGACAATAGACAATAACTTGGCAAAGCTGGCTAGCCCATTGGGCCAAAAAGGTCCACATGTTTGACCATTTTAACTTATGAAGAAAGAATCGATCTTTCCGATTCTAGTAAAATTTTTGTGGACCTTTATGGCCCAATGTGCTTAATTAACGGTTAAAAACCGTTAAAACGCACACGTATCTATGCATTTTTTTATCAAAGCGCATGAAAATGCACGTGCATTTTTATACACTTCGAAATTGGTTTGCGGGAAGCGCCAACATTTGAATTTTGAAATTCAAATATGACTTCTATTCCATTTTATAAAAATGAAATGATGTCGGCTGATGATGAGTGTTGGTGGAAGCGATTCTCATGATTATTTTTTATTATTAATGTTTAATTAATAGAAAAAGTGATTTGTGTGTAAAGAATTAAAGAATTTTTAGGCGCAAAGAGTCATTTATCTGGACGGAGTTTCTTCAAGAGCAGGTAAGTCACAATTTTTTTTAGTTTATACAATATCATGGTTAGGTTTAGGTTATCACTTGAAATACGCGAAGAATTAGTTTTTTTGAATACATCACAAGCTTCATTCACTCTTTGCAAAACTAGGTTCATTGCGTCAAATAGCATGATTTATAGATTGCTTCTGTTCCTCAAACGTAGCTGGTCTCGGTGCCTTCGGAGCTTTTGGTTCTGAAACTCTTAGTGCTTCACGGAAATACGCATCAACCGCATAGTTCGCCTTCCTCTCTCGCTTGGAGGTTCGATCCAGTGACCAATAAAGGTTTTCTTCTTTTCTCGTAATCCTCTCCCTCGAACTTGTACACAGACTCGGTGGACGTGTCTAATGTAAAGTTTCTCAAAGAAGATTCCCCAAGACCGGCCAACTTCTGGTTTAGCTCTTCCGTTTGGTTCTCACTCTTTTCAGGATTTCATTCATGTCTTCACCCGTAATATCACTATCTTTTGTAGCAAACACTTGATCTGCTCCGAACCGAATCATGTTCAACATATCATCCTTATTCAACTGGTTAGCTTTGTTGTCCACCAATCGACCTTGTTGAATGACGAGTTTGTCCAGTCTCAACTTAATTTCCGCTCTTTCCACAATCTTTTCCTCCACGGTGCTTTCCGTAATAAATCTGAACACTCTAACTTGCTTCATTTGACATATACGATGAGCTCTGTCTATAGCTTGGAGATCTATTTGGGGATTCCAGTCAGAATCCAGTTTGCCGTTGCCAAATTAATTCCGAGACCACCTGCTCACAATCTTCCGAAGAGTTAAAGAGTTCCAGTAAAAGGAAATTGAAAAAAGCCCACAACGCGTGCAAATTGTTCTGAAGAAGTGTTCCTGTAATCAACAGTCTATTTAACGATTTAAATTCTTGAACATACTCGGACGACTTCGACTTCTCGTTTTTGGTTCTGTGCGCCTAATCAATAATGACGTATTTCCAGTGGAACTTTTTAAATACTGATTTCTCCTTGATTACTTTCTCATACGATGTAACTCCAGACGATGACGTCCAGAATCACTCTCATTATCAACCCTACTATATATTGGCTTCTTCTTGTTTAGTTTCGAACGGTTCAGAAACAGTTTTCGAGATACCTAACTGTAAAAGTATTCAGACTCGTCATTGCAGACTACAACTTACTTCAATCGCTTTATTTCTTTCCACCCAAAATGTACAGACGAAGGGTTCGTAGAAATTACAAAATTGCTTGTATGTTGTGAGCATATCTTGATTTCGGATCTTCTTCCATTAATAATGCATCCTTTCCTTGAATAAGCCTCTTTTCTAACTTGGGCAAATACGAATGTTGAGATTTCATATAAGTATTCAATATACACAGACTTAAAGTCTGTGTATATTGAATACGTTTAGCACCCCGAAATATTCTAATGCATCAATATCTTCATATATTTCATTCCAGAAAATATTCACATCCCTTTTCCTTACCAACTTTCTTACTTTTTAGGATGGTTCAACCAACATGTTGCGCGTGTTCGAAGGGAATTCGCAGCGGAAGAAAAAGAATTGCTTGAGAAGTCTGGCATCTTGTCGAAGGGAGGGTAAACGCTTTAGGAGATCAGTATCATGAGGAGGATGCCTTACATAACGCATGTTGCAAACGGATACGGAGAGAAGAGCATCGAATGGAAGACGATGATGTATGTAAAGAGAATGGTGGATGTCAAGAGGATGGTGTATGTGAAGAAAATGGTGGATGTCAACAGGATGGTGGATGTGAAGAGAATGATAGATGTCAACATGATGGTGAGCAAGTACCTGTAGGTGCTGGAGATTCTCGTGCTCAACGATCTCGTGTTGTTGATGTCACTCGTGTTGAAGGAAAGAGTAATCTGCTGATCAATCAGAAAGAGATAGTGCAAGCTTCGAACCAGGTGTCTTCCTCGTCTTCCTCAGTTCAGTCTCCGCGTCCCAGGAAAAAGTCCTTCAAGTGCTATAGTTTCCGAAGAGGCTCGAGTTGGACTTACTGGGGGTATCCGAAATGAACTTCGAACGGTATGTACATATTAATATAACATTTCATTTGAAATGTATTGGGACAAGTGAGATTGAATGAAACTAACGTAAACTAAACCTGTTACGTAAAAAATGTATTGGGAAAAATGAGATTTAATGAAACTGGTGTAAACTAAGCCTGTTATGTAAAAAAATGTATTGGGAAAAGTGAGATTCAAAGAAACTGGTGTAAAGTAAACCTGTTATGTAAAAAATGTGTTAAGAAAAGTGAGGTTAAATGAAACTTGATAATATAAGACTATAATAGATTTAGGCAAATGAGCAGAAACCTAGACTGAAGTAGCTCCGGCAGTACCAAGCCAACAATTTGAACTCTCAAATGAGAACGAGGTATTTTAATTAACCAACTAAAAAATTATTAAACTTTTACGTAATTAATTAAATGGTTTTGTCAGGTACGCTTAGAAAATTCAGAGAGATCCGCTCGTGACTGCGTTGAGACTCATTACTCCGCAGCTTCAGAAAGCCAGTCTCTGTCAATTGGAAGTCAGAGTC